>QYTT01089332.1:14823-26431 GCA_006980735.1 Dasypogon diadema | reverse complement strand
ATATCTCTTGGTTTGACTATAACTTCTTTCTTTATTCAGTTCTTTACTTAAAACGCACTTATTGAATAAACCTTAAACTTATGTAAATTTACCAAAAAAAATTGGGAACATAAAAAAAACCAACACCAATTTCCCGACACAGTACAAATAACCAACAATAGCACCTGGAATTCCCTTCACCAAACTGGCAGGAATACCTTTTCACTATGTTGGGTCTTCTCGTGTCGATGGTGTAACCAAAAATATTGTATTAATAAAAACTTAGAAAATATTTCTCTGTAGAGAACACCGCCAAGTCGTCAATGATGTCCAAATTCAAATCCAAAGAAATCGCCAAGTCGTCAATGATGTCCGAATTCACTTCCAAAAAATCAAGTCCAAAATTCAAATTCAAAAAAATCGTCAAAGTCCAATTGCTCCAAAAATACACTAAGTTCAACTTCAAAAAATCACTAAGTCCAAAATCACCGAATCACTACTCTTGATCACTACTATTTTCCCTTTCCTTATTCACGATCGAAGTCGCAAGAAAAGAATAGGAATTCACCGTGGTCAGCTCGGACCCCCACAGTCTCCCCTTCCAAAAAAAGCACCGAGCTGCCACAGTTCAACCCCAAAATCCACATTGTGGAACGTAAACTCCTTTTTCGCTCCACACCCTTCCGCCTCGAAAACTCTTACTTCCAATCCTTCGCCTTATTCTTCCATGAAACTTCACGAAAAATCAACCCTCCTCAAAGATGCAACCCTCCACATCTGCACAAACTCAAACCCATCCCAAACTAACTGAATTTGAAACCTCCCCTTGCCTTCCGAAATTCCAAACCCCCACCCTCTCATCATCCATGCGAGGCAGCCCAAAATGTGGAACCCGGAAAAATTTCCAAAACCCCTCCCCATCTCCCCTCATATACCCCTCATCTCCCCCTCTCCGAAAGTTTGGCTACGGAGAAAATACTACTAAAATCGAAATTACAAGCAATCAACCTCACCGCCAGGCGACTGCGCGCATCCCAAAACCCTGGCACGCGACTGCACCCAGGTGGAGAAGATGTCAGTTCGCGACCTCTCCACCCGCGCAGCCCGACAGCCCGCCAGCCGTCCTCAAACTCGTTCAAGTGCCCCCGCGAGCGCTCCACAGGCCCCCCCCTGACACTCCTGGACCGGACCACAGGCAAGTTCAATTCAACACCCCTCAACAACTTCCCGGCCACCCCACGCAAATTCCACATCGAAACTCTACAACTTCGAAGTGCCGGGAGGTCCCGCCCACGTTCCCCGCTCAAGGGAACCTTCACGGAACTTCCGCATCACTCCCCCATCCTCCCACTCAACTCCATGCTACTACGCCTCCTCACCATGTTGAGGCCGCACAAGCACAGTTTCCCAAACATTTCAGGGGCCTGCCCGGGCAGACAAATCCCCCTGCAAAATGCCCAAGAAAACCTCAAATTCCAAGAAACCAATCCGGTCTCCCCGCAGGCCCACCCGAAGGATGGCCGCGCATCGGGGGACCGAACCAAAAAAGGCAAATCCCCACATTTACGCTTTATCAACTGTCTCAGCACAACTGTAGGTTGAACATCGTTGAAAGATTTCTCATAATTTAAAGAAATTATAGCCAATCCTGTACACATGAAGAACAAGCAAATACTATTGAAGTCTCACATCTTAACTCTTTTGAGACAGTAAGAACCCTATAAATGTGAGCACTCAATTACTGAACCCTTGAAACTTGAAAGAACATTGGTCATCCGGATGACGTGGCGGTGGGTGACATAAGTTCATGTCTACTGCCTCTAATACCAAGAGGAATACTCTTCTCACTATCAGCGGTCCTATTAGAAAAGAAATACCGAGTTTGTTGATAATCGACGCTGGTAGCAGAGTTGGTTGAGGCGTAGATTTGTAGATTTAATCTCTTATGGGGCGCGTTTGATTTCTGCAAAAGGCATAGTGATTTACTTGGTTACCAGTAGTTCAGGCAATTCTACTGACTAAGATTGTATTTGCGAAGCCACTGATACGTTACTGCACAGTAAATTTTTATTTATGAATTAATTTGCAACATTTGGTAGGTTAAATAATAGTTTCCAATCACCTTTTTCCCGAAATTTCCTTCTGCCTATGCTGTGCTATGTGCATCATAGGGTTGTTCCCTAACCTTAGGTAATACCTTAGAAAAACTTGTTAGAAAGGACAAGATTTTCTCTATGAATTATATTACTAATTAGCCTTACAGGTTATACAGCAAAGAAGCTACGTGAAAATTATCCCCGAATATATAAATCCCCTTGTACGTCCCAAACCATTGGTTTCGCTCCACCCCTTTCAATGGAACCTCGATGAGACCATGTCTTGGTAGGCGAAGGGCCTTTTTAGTCCGATAATTTGTGTGAAGTGGAAGAAGTATTGAAGAAAAGGGGAAAACAAGAAGAAGGGATACTGAATAGTTGAGGACACAAAAAAAGCAGAAGGGCAATAAAGGAGCAACAGGAGTGGAAAAGACGTTCAGGAAGTTCACCGGAGTAAAAAAGGCCTTAAAGGAAGTTCAAAGAAGGGAAAAAGGCTCCAAAAGTAATCAAGAGCATCTAAAAGGAAGAGAAAGATAGGTACCTTCTTTCCATTTACCTTTTGGTGAATGTGTTCATTCTTGTTGAGAAATTGAATTTGCAAAAAAAGGAAGAAAAATTTTGAGCGCTAATAAAGTAAATCTGTAAATATCAATCCATAAAACTTAAATTCGTCCAACCTTGTGTTGCAATTATATTCAAAATGTAACCTATAATCCTTCAAAGAAACTTAATCGGATTGTGTTATTAGGTTAGGCCGTAGAGAATAAAGAACAGTGAATTTGCAAACAAAGTGTTTTCCTGTCCTTCGTGTAAAAGTACGGAGGTTTTCGGAAGTGCGTGAAGGCAAAGTAAGGTTCACGGATCCTTTCGAAAACGGTGTGGCGCAATTTTTTTGGCCCTGCCCTTCCCAAATCTAGCTGGCACGCCACTTGCGTATAGAAGTACGTAACAATCTCACCTCCTTTCTCATGCTTTTCGAAATTTAAACAAAACAAGTTTTCCCATCAAAATTATACTCCTTTCTGATAAAAAGAAATCCAAACACTTAAAACGACGAGTGAATATGTGAATATGTCATATGTGTATGATTTTTTTTAGTGAAATGATTAACCTCAGAATTATTTTTTTTTATCCAACGACACCCCATTATAAATTTCGAACAACCGCTAAACTTCATAAATTTTCATTACTTTGTTCTTAAATTGTAAATCAACCTTTCAAGGTTGAATTTAAAGAAAAAACATTATAAGCCTCAAAAATAATCCTTCGGTGATTTAAATCTGCATACCAAACAACCTTAAATAACAATAGGGAAAATAAAATTACCCCGGCTTTGAAAAAAAAATTTTGTTTCAAAGCCTACGAGATTTAAATCTCTCTTTTTGTCACGAATACTGAACAAACACCTCCACAGGTAAAGTACCATGAACTTTTTCAACGTTAATTTCAATTTAAATGCCAGGATCACACAAAGAAGACCAAAAAGCCCTTGGAAAGTTTCACTTTACCATTCATGGAGAATATTTTCAAGGGAATACTAATTGAACTTTGTACGGCAACCAGTGAATAAATGTGGTGGCTTTGCTCCAACCCTATATAATCATTATAAGAGCTTTTCTGCATCATATAAAATTCATTAAATGCTCTTTAAAATATAAAATTGTATTATATAAATACATTTCTAACTCCAATAGAATTAAAATTAGGTCCTGTGTAAAATCCGTAAAAGGTTTTCTATGTCCTAGTTGTGATTTCCAAACATGTTGGAACCTCTTTTTGAATGAGTGTTACTTAAAGGAGTTGGTTGCATTGCCGATGACAGCCTGTTAGAGTCCTTGTCTACCACAAGTAGGATATATTGCAGAAAGGTGTTCACTTACAAGAGGGCCAGAAGTGCTTTGAAACTCAACAAACTTTATGAATGTGTGACAGCCAGTAGCAGTTAACCCTTTTTGGAATATAAGCCACCACATGAAATGCACAAATAAAATTAAAATCCAGACTAAGAATTACTTAAATACGATATCTTGATTTTTTAAATATTAACCATCATCTGGAAGGCCTTAGCCAGAATTAAAATAAATCCTATTAATCTGCGTTTAGAAGGATCTCTTGCCTTGTCTTTTTCTAGAAAACCACACCAGAATTAACATTTCAACATTTTTGGATGAAACCTTTACGAAAATCAGATATGGCCCGGGAGAATTAATCTTTTTTTGTAATTTTCTTTTTAGAATCCAAAAATTCATTACTCTTTATGAAATTAATTAGCTATGATTGTCAAACGAACTGAAATAAGATAAACTCATTTCTATGGAATTTCTTCTTTCAAATTTAGCAAGATTTCTTCGGGCTTATTTCTTAATTGTTTTAATAATGACCTGGACTTGTGCTATCCTCTTCTTATCCCCGTGATAATCTACCTTATAAAAATGCGTTTCGTTAAAACCTTTTATTGTCAATATTTCATTAAAACTTTTGGAAACAAAAGCTGTCTCTGCTTTTGCCCATAAAAATTTCAGAATTTTGTTTACTCCCCTGATCAGGTTGAAAAAAGGAAGGGTTTTGCCTCCTAAGCAAACAAAGCTAAAGTGGATAGAAAATGTGAACGCCGTCAAGATTTTTGTATCTGCAGTAGACTGCATAATTCAGTATTTAATGAAGATTATTTATTTATTTATTACCGAATTCATCAAAAAACCGATTACTATAAAAACACTAACGCTAACAATAATAACAATGTGAATAGAAAAATAAAAAAGAGAACACTAAAGTAAGAAGAAGTGTAGGGCCAGATGCAAAGCCACGTTAAGAAAATTGACTTTCGATTTGGTACCTAGAGAAAGAATAGAAAGGGAATAAGATCGAAAGGCCAGATGTTGTAGATATTAGCTCATTCACAACGCACTTATTTCGATGGTACAACAAAATCAAGAAGCCATGATTTCTGAAAGAAAAAACGTTCTGGATAGAAATGCTGGAAGTGGCTATCAACTTTACAGAGTTGACAGTACCCAGTAGAAAATCAAATATTAAAACACTTCTAGAGTTATCACGTCTACTGTCAATAAATTAGAAAGAAAATCCGGTCCGCTTAAGGAAACAAAAGGGGCTAATTATCCCATGGAAGATCACGAACAGTATAAATCTCAACACCCTTCGTTGAACGGCCTCTGGAAATGTAGAGATAATCAAATTCCTTGGACCAGCGCTTCACAAAACCTAGCACAGGGTTGGCTATATTAACAGAAGCATCAATGTCATCATCCTTACTGCAATCGAATCTAACCAGATTGTGAAATTGAAATTCGACCAAGTATGTAGATAATAAATTAAGAACAGCAGAGGACCAAGATGGCTACCCTGAGGCATGCTGGATATGTTGTTAACCCATTCAGAAAGTACCTCACGAAAGATAATGCGGTTAGAATGGAAACCCGAGAAAGAATAACTTATATAGACAAGAATCCAATAATCAATCTATTCAAAAGTTTTGAAGAATTTCAATATTTCGTTAATGAATTCGTATTGAAAAGATGAGAGAAGAGGTATAAAATGAAAATAAAGGTCATAAGTAGGTAGAGGCAATAGGTCTGCAATTCCAGCTATCGCACTTAATGATGACTTCCAAGCATACCGGAAAACACAAGAACGAATAGATCAATTAAACAGATACCAAAGAATGAAAACAATGATCGAAGAACAACTTTTGATGAAAGAAGAGAGAATGCCATCGGAACCACTTCAAAAATTATCAGTTAAATTCGAAATATCTTTAGAGACCATATTTTCGTCAAGAAGTGATTCTTAAGTTAAAAAGAGAACGGTGAGAGTTTTGTACAAAAAAGTCAATATTGTTGATATAATAAAATTCATCAAGGAAGGCAGTCTTAATATATATATATATATAATTTTTCTCTTTAAAAATTGTGTACTACTTTTGGCACGGTTTCTACTACAATTTTAATTTAGAGCTATAGAATCCTTATTTAAACATGAATTACTTTTTTATGTACTCTAAAACCAATATTTTTTAAATTTCTAATGGAAATGCACTTGAAATTTATTAGTAACACAGCTGCATCGAACTTCACCAATTTAGTGAACAGCTCGTTGTTAAGCCTTGAACGTTTAGCTGAGCTCTTAATTCAAGTGCTCTCAATAATTTCATATTTCTTGTTTACAGGTCTGCATCTGCGCTGTTCTTTCTTAGCATCCAGAACATATTTATTTTGCTAATAGATTTGTTCGTTGAGGTGCAGTTCGGAACAATTTCGAATTCTTGAGATTTGTCAAAAAAGTCTGGGGCACACCCCAGTCATTTAAAATCTCATCGAACAGCAATTTGCGATAGCTGCCATTTTGAGCGTAATCTTCTGGGCTTCCTGGTACCCTGGTGGTTTACCACAAGCGCCACGTTTGATACCTTAGTAGGTATCAGTAGTGATACCTTTGAGCTTACCAGTTTTTGTAATGTTTGTAATATTGGTTCTGATACAGTTCATGGATCACTTTCTGTCTACATTCACCATAAGTATCCCGGACAGAACATAAATAAAACGCAAAATCTTCTATGATAAAGCTTGCATCACATAATAATATTACATTTCACACCAACATAGGAAGTGGTTTTTATGAACGCTTTAAAATACAAGTAGATATGAATAAAAGATGGAAGCACATGGTGGATGAAAGCATTTTAGAAAGCTTTAGAAATTACACTTGCTTCCATCTTGTACTCAAACCATGAATTTCAAAATGATAATTTTCCGAACTGATAATTCTCCCTTATCAAATTCATAATACCTTCATTGTGAAATTCTTCAAATGACAGAAAATTCGTTGACTGCTCTTTTTAAGTGTCTGTGGCAGGCCTAAAAATATTTCATTTATCTATTTCCGGCAACATACCTCAGTCTCCAGTTTTTGCACTTTTTAAGATGACAGAATTCGAATTCAAATTTTCGCGCTTCTTGAGAATACAAAGGACACTATATTTTTCATATCGCCAACTATTTTTTACACATTGTCGTATATGGGAAGCTTGAGGGCGACAAAGAAAGTATGAGGCATGCCTAAAATTTGTGGCACTTTTGAGTTGGAGATTTCAATGGCATGTTCTCTCCATATTAATTTTATCTTAGTGGGCAGAGCATTTCCGAACAGCGGATATAGATATTGATATCAAAATTGCCTCAAAATATAACTCCCTCCCTTAAACTCAAAATGTGAAACAGAACTAAAATTTTGTCCATTAAATATAAGGGAAAAAAGAGATTTTGTATATCTATCAATGCATTCTTAAAAATTTATTTGACATTTTCCAGGGAAGGCAAACCTATTAAACAGGTAGAAAGAATTTCGATTACACTGAGTTGAAGTCTTTTGAACAATTTTAGTATTTTATATTGCGTACTAAATTTTTAAAAATATATTTATGTTGATAATTGACGCAATTAAATGCTTTTATCGATTTTACGTAAAATGTTTACGTGGTACATAGATTTTTATCCACTGCTTAAAAATTGTTTCAAATTTTAAATTTGACACACCGTGGCAGGCAAGATTTGAGAATTGACCAAAAGCAATTTCCCCTAATTTTCCCTATATAAGAATTTTCCGCATGAGCGGCCTCCCGCTCAGATGATTAGGCATAATATGGAAAAGGAACAAAAATATTAAAACGCCGGCACAAAAGGCGCACTTTGGAGCAAAGGCAGCTCCAAAGGAGCAAAGGCAGCCAAAACAGGTTTAAAATTCGTAAAAGGGAAATTTCTCTTTAAGAGGAAATTTTTTTGGGGAAATTGTTTGAGGAAATTTTTTTGGGAAATTGGTTTTTTGGACACTATTTTAGGGAAATTGCTTTTGGGCAAACTGTTTTTGGGAAACTCTCCGGACACGAGCAGGCTGTGATCGAAACACCAAAATTTCCTTATTTCACCGAGAAGTAAAAGGTTTTTCTTTATGTGAACATTTTTCAAGTGTAATTTCTAAAGCTTTCTACGAGCAAGTAGTTTGATATTTTGAATATAACACTCATTGGACCATTATACAAAACACTTTTATGTAGGTGCGAGATCGCAGTTCAAGGTATGTAAAGTTACCAAAAATATGTATATCTGTGTTACTACAGGGAATGTAGTGAAGCTGATGGATTTCTCTTCGTTTAAATTGACTTTTTATCAATACCTTTAAAATAAAGTGACTTCTTTATCGCTTACGATTAAATCGGTAGTACCATAAAATTAGTCTTTAAGAGTGCATAATAAAATTTAATTCTGTGTAATTAGATCTATGCCGTAACTGGGAGACGTACGCAGTAATAGCAAGGATAAAATTTCAACATCACAGCACAAAATCTAGAACGAGAGAAAATGGTCTGTAATTACACCTTTCAGGAGAAAAGAGTTCAACATAAATCTTGAGATAATAGCGCCACATCCTAACGTTATAATATGGGAATGGGAAAATTGTGAAAACAGGAAGAGATTTTGATCCTTTGGGGCTAGTAATAAAGATGACTTGTATTCTCAAAACAGTAAAATTTCAAATGTGAACTCATCGAGACTTCATAATGGTGTAATTAGCCCTAAATTACCACTAAAGTATTAAATAACTACATAGAAAACATAGAAATTAGAGAGTAATTAAGCCACTAACATAAATATTCGTTATTTAATTTACGCACATTCATTGTATTTAAAATTCTTTATTTACTCGTAGTATGCTGTTACGAACAAAATCAGAAAATCAACGAAATTCTGGAAGAAATTTCAGCGTGGCTGTAATTTATTTAAAAATTCCACTCTGATATTAATTAAATGTATAATTAAGTGGCATACAGCAAAAGGGTCATTTACACTCAATAAAATTGCATTAAGCTTTTTAACTTTAATTTGATTATGTGCCCACTTTTCATAGTATTCCTTTGCAACAGGTAAATTTTTATTTTGCACGCTACTGGTTCGCCTCAGTTGTCAGTATGTATTGTACCCTATGTACATATATAACTTTGATGAATTCACATTTTCCAGCTGATTTAATTACTACTCCATTCCCCTCGGGTCTCCACTAGAGGCTTTCATTGCCAGAAACGAGGCAACCTCACGATACCTATTTTGTAAAGAATTTTGTGTTGTCTTTTAGAATTTTGAAAAATTTTGGCACTTCCTTTAAAACAAACCTTATCCCACTTATGGCAAGGAAAATGTCTAGTAGAGACATAGGGTTAAGGAAAGTAGAAATATTCGATTCCGTTTTGATCGAAAGCTGCAGTTGAACACTTGTTTTGATCATTGACTACAAAGTCATAATTTAAAAAAATTTTATATGCATAAAATTTGTTATTGAATCCTACGTCGAATTTTTGAGATCGCACCAATTAAAAAGAGTTCAAAACATTTTATTTCACTATCGAGAGGAACCTATTTCTCCAGGCCTGAAAAAGGTCACCTACGTAGCGTTCTCATTTCGGAGGTTCATCCGGACACCACTGGTGTGAGATTATCCATCCTATTACTTTACCCATCTATGCTTCGAGTCACCTGCCGTATAAGGTTTTAGATAGCACCGCTTTCGAGGTTGCCTGTACCTCTACGTTGTTACTGTTTACAATCCACCTGGCTCTTCTTCTGAGCTTTGCGCACGGATTGTTTCATTCATTAAGGATCAATCTGATAATGCTTTACCTTCCAATTAGATTTTGTACTTTTTTATTCCTTCGGTAGCTTCCCAGTGAGGACTCACTCAGTTCAACGGCGCATTGAACGTTTTCGTGTGGTCCCTTGATCACTTTTCCTCAACTGTTTTTACGGTACAACCAAAGCTCAGAAGATGCCCTGTGATGCCTGGCGTATAGGAAAGTCAGGGGGAAGTTATAGGGATGAGGTAGTTGAGTTATAGTGCCGATGTGCATTCTGTTTAAATAACTGCGGCCTGCAATCGTCAGGGAACACAGAAGATGGCAGACTGCTCCACATTCACTGACACTATAGTTCTGCTAAAAAAGGATTCGGTATAAGTCGAAAATTTTGAAACATAAAAATTACCGTACGGAGTTGCTGCAGTAAAATTAAGAGTTAATGATATTGGAATGTTTTCCTTCCCTATATATTTAGTAAATGTTAATTTTATGAAATTTAATATCGACCTTTGTAGAAAATTGAGTAGCAGTATAAAAATGTTTCTCATAGGAACATTTTTATTATTTTGTAAAGAAAACGAGGTAAATTTCGTCTCGTCACTTATTGTTACTTGCTGTATACTACTTCTCCTGGACTTTGTCCAATGCAGACAATGCCTGCCCAGATATGCGAGTTGTAAGTATGGGTCTAATGTATAATGCGAGCCTTATAGATGGGCGCTTAGTCTGATGGCGTGAAGTATTTCTTGCATTCTTTGTCATAGCAAAAATGTGATCTGTCCAACTAAGATTGTTTGATACCTGAAGTAATTGTTTTTGGTCTATAGTTAGAGGAATCGGATACTTTTCGAATAAGATATATATATGCAACATTTTCCTCAGAACTTTAGCCACGGAGGAGGTGCAGTACTTTAGAAACAGAGGTGAGATACCGTCATGTTTTTATACACGTCTACGGGGGGTTTAGGGAGTAATACAGTCCGCCAAAGTTTCGGGATAAAAACGGGTTTTTCGGAATATCTTGGAAACCACTGAACTGATTTTGGTGAAATAGCCATCAAAATGTTTGTGACGAAGGTTCGTCTCGATTCAACTTCTCTTCTAAGAATGAGGGCAGGGGAAAGTGGTTTTAAAAACATATTTTATTGCAGCGGAACGAGGAGAGAAGGTCCATATCGTCGAAAATTTCCCATACTACACGCTAAACGACAACTGAAGATGCCACGTTTTGCATTTTAATTAGAAGGCGCACTTTTGGGGGTTTTACCCTTTTAACGAGATCTATATCAACCTTTGTCATTTATATTTTTCACCTGTAAAAATTTAATGTTAAACAATATCTAGTCATTTGAGGTAATTGCGGAGAAATTTATGGAATTGCAGAGATAATTGTTTCGGCCGATTCGAGGTAATTCCGGTATAAGTCGAAAATTTTGAAACATAAAAATTACCGTACGGAGTTGCTGCAGTAAAATTAAGAGTTAATGATATTGGAATGTTTTCCTTCCCTATATATTTAGTAAATGTTAATTTTATGAAATTTAAAATCGACCTTTGTAGAAAATTGAGTAGCAGTATAGAAATGTTTCTCATAGGAATATTTTTATTATTTTGTAAAGAAAACGAGGTAAATTTGGTTTATCTGTTACTTATTGTTACTTGCTGTATACTACTTGTTACTATTATCTTATTTACTAGATTTCTCTGTGCAATGTTTACGCTTTCCGCGTGAGCTGAGTTGGACTTGTTCTAATTATTTTGTAAACGAAATGAGAGATAAATTCACTAAACTTTAGGTGTAAGGCTCTAGTCAGCAACATGGTTTAAATTAGAGCTCTCGAGCCCATGTACATGTGAACATGTGTACCCCGACATGGAACACGGAAGAATA
>QYTT01089331.1:24606-46899 GCA_006980735.1 Dasypogon diadema | reverse complement strand
GTTACTCTTTCAAGTGTGACCAAGGTATGTATAAGAAACTTTTTTAATATCGCCTGATTTCAAGTAATTGACTCATCATGCAGATATTGCATAGCTATTATAGCTAAAAAAATTAAGGGATGCGAAAGTTGTAAACTATTTCAATCCTTCTAAATATTTAACATGTATCTCTAGAATTTGGCCGTGGATTGTAAAGCCTACAGTTGTCGCAACTACAGATTCCCAAATAAATCCTGGATACATCTTGCTGTATTGTGAAATCTGCCATCACAAAATTTCAACATTTCAAAATTCACTTATCTTCTTCTTTCAATTTTGGAATTGTTTGAAATTCTGGGGCGGTAACACGCAGTCTTATTGTCGTATCCGCTCCGAACGTTCCGAAACCCTTGTCTTTCCTGTTGTAAAGCAACAAAAAAAAAGGAAATTTGAAACCAATCAACCAAAATAAATCTCCTTCTTTCTCAAAACACCTCAATTGTTTGTCTCGCTGTGTTTTGGTCGATTTTTTCATGAAATTTGTAGGTATTAGTTAACACGTTCACGCCGGGGTGACCCACCGGTGGGTCACGCGAGAACTTTAAGAGAAAATTATACGAAAACCTAAATACAAAGCTAAATACACCTAACTACAAAGCTCTCTTACTAATAAAGCGCCGGCGTGAACGTGTTAAACCATTTAGGGGTGCCATGTGAAATTTAGCACTTTTGTGCTCGAAATTTCTATTGTCAAAATTACTTTGTATTAGGTCCAGTGAGTTCATATTAAAGGAAAATTTATTACCTAAATTGCACAACCACAAATGCCTTGTCATGTAGGGAGTTGAAAAAGGCGAAATACAAAATCCTTAACTCGAGGTTGTCGGTACCTGTGCCTTATGCGATGTCTGGTGAGCTGCCCGTCATCGAGTAGAAGGCTGTGGCTGACAGAAGAATTCGCGCTCGACATTGGGTATTACGGGAGATAATTCTTGTTACGAGAGGAGTTGGGACGAGTTGCGTGAAACGATATGCAAGTTAAGGTTTATCGTAGCTTGTTGTAGCCTCTATTTTAAACCACCTATCCCACTTCTGATTCCACTTGTAGGATTTTGGAAAAGATTGGGGTAGAGAATTATATTCTCCAGTGTTTAACTAGTCCTTACTAAAAAACACCCAGCCAAACGTAGGGGTAAAGTGTAACCGTAATAATTATAAAGCAGTCATAAACCTTAAACTAATTTTATTGCTTTGTTATCAGCCCCAGACATCATTAAAAAATGTAGGCAGGTATTGAAAGCAATTATTAAATATCTTCTTGAACCTAAAACCCTCCAATGCATTATTCATTAGAATTTTTCCATACAATGATTTAAGAAATTCAAGAGAAAAAATTCTCTAACTCATTATATATAAACTTGAATAAAACATTCCTGAAAAAAGCGTCCCCGGGGTGAGAGCCAGACACCTATCCACATCGCTGCCAGGAGCGTTTTGTATTTTTTGCAACGCATATCCGTGCTTATCCTGGAACGTTGGGTCTTACTACTTTAACAGTATACTATACCCAACGCACACTACATGTATGCGAAGTTTCAACAAAATCGGTGATGCCAAGGTCATAACCTCTCCTTGTCAGTCCGCAATAAACTCTTGAATTGAAAGGTTATCTCTTCAAATTTATTTCATAAGAACGAGTTACAGCATTTTATACATAAATAATTATTTTGCTATTATTATTTTTTACAATCTAGTTGTAATTATTTTATTTTTAAAATTCACAGATGAACATGGCCGACGCTGTAAGCGAAATCAATGATAAACACATGGGGCCATGGGCAGAAGTTTGCCAAAAGGACGATGTACAAAACACACCCCTAACGCCTTACATGGATGAAGAATTATTATATCACAAGCATTTAAATCTCGACAATTCAAAATTGAAATCGACTGGATATCAACTTCTTGTGCCAATTTTAACATTAGAAAAAGTCAAGGAAATTGTTGACGACTACGTTCAACAGAAGCTATTCCCACGATCTCTTGTAATGTGATACTAATAAGGTGACATTTTTAATGACTTGGAGACATATAAGCAATGTGTGCTTTTTATGCTTTAACTTTTTATATTCCAAATATTTTACAGGACTATTTCCTGCTAAAAGACATTGCCTAACATTCGTAGGATTAGGAAAAGAAGTATTGGGTCGTATCGTATAAAATGTCGGATTTCTGTTCATTCCATATTTGAGCGTTGGCTTATTCGATTACCTATTCTTTGATTGGAGATTGTTATTTTATTTCGTATTGAAAAAAAAATATTTTTTACCTACAGTTTCGTACGTTCAAATTTAATTATAATGCGTCCTTGAATTATAATACGTTTTATGCTTTGGTGAAAGTGCTGCTAATGAAAGAAATTCCGTTCCGGAAATCTACGTTTTCAAAATGATCCATGAAATGGTGATTAATAACGATCTTTTGAAAGCTGCTGTTCAAAGTAGCACACTGAAAAAATTATTACCAGATACTCCACGATGAGTGAGGAAGTTGGAAAGCTGGAGAAATGGGTTCCCCATGATTTGAACGAAAATCAAAGACTAATTTGTTTGAAAATATGTTCTTCATTTTTTTAAGGAACATAAGTGATCCCTTTTTTAAAAGAATCCTTACCATTAATGAGAAGTGAATCTTCCTCAATTACAGAAAACAAACTGAAGATTGGTTCGATAAAAACCAAACGCCAAAACATTTCCCTAAACGTTGCTTACACCCAGAGCATCGTGGTCTGCTGGGAGCATTATTTTTTATTTGTTCAACTAGGAGAATCATTGATGCTGAACGTTTCTGTTCTCAGATAGATGTTATGCACTAAAATCTCTAAACACCAGGCGACTACATTAGTCAGTCGATGTGAGCCCATCCTCTTTCATGATAATGGAAGATTCCATATTTCAAAAATTACTGTACAGCAACTCTTTGAACTAGGTTGTGAAATTCCCCCACATATTTCCTTTTCCTCAGATAACTCTCTAACAGATTTTCACATTTTCAAAAATGTGGAATGATCCTTGCGTCAGAAAATGTGATCACAGTCCGAGCCTCTATAACTTCTAAAAACCAAGCTTCTTCGAAAAGAGTATGTTTTTTCATTTGAATCACGTTGGAAGAATGTCGTGAATGCAATTGATGCCTATTTGTATTAAAATGAGTTTCAATAATACCCGACGTTAAGCTTTCATAATAAAAATCCGACATTTCATATGATACCAATCTAATATAAACCAAGCTGTGAGTTGTTATTCAAAATAATTACGCGATGATTGTACTTACAAGAGTCAGAGTGCTATAAGACTACTAAATTTTTAATGGAATTGTATTAACTTAAAACAAAATAACCTCTTGAGACCTATTTTAAGTAATAAGAAAATTCTAAATCTCAAAGCAATCAGTCTCAAGAGATATTATTTGAAAATGTGCCTAATAAAGACTTTTACCTAAATACGAAATCATTTCTTTTATTGTTTAATATAAATACTGAAATGTATTTAAAGCCATAAGTATGTAAGCGAAAATAAATGTGTTTATTTAGAAAACGTTTAGTGATAGGGGGGAGAATCCCATTGTGAAATTTGTACAAAAGAAAGTGGAAAATTCTTCAGTGGCACAATTTTCGAGATGATCGAACCAGGAAAATCGTTGTTAAGTGATAAATTATTGACTTTTACAGACAAAATTGCTTATATCTTCTTTGAAATCTGGCCAATTTGAACAAAAATAGTTTTAAACAACAGCTAACGGAAGTAAGTATTTCAAACTAGTAACCCTTCCTGTTATTTGCTTCAATAGAAAAAAATAGATGTACTGTTTTCGGGAAAAATTGTTTTTTGTCGGGTTAAAATTGGCAGAAAAATCCTTTTTATCACAAAAGTTTTTCATTATCCACATTTGGTTTTTCAGTTAATACGAAAGAATAATAGTTAGTCCCCTTTACAACAACAAAAGAAGCCGCATCAAGCTATCCCTCTGCCTTTTCAGGTAGTACCTTCATCCACATTACAACTCAAAACTAATAAAAAAAAGATAGTCATACCTGCATGTTTTATAAAAATTGTAGAGTGGATGTGATTATAAAGTTATTTCTTTCATTTGCCTTGTGAATTGTGAAATAAAATTTGACATTTAAATTAGATAATTTTTAGTATGTCTTTTTCCAATGAGGAATATGCAGACATGCACCTTATGTATGGTGAAGCTGGAAGAAGTCGCACTGCAGCAAGAATATTGTAATTTGGACACATTTGTGATTACGGACAAAAGACTTTCAGTGCGAGAAGGATTGACCAGGGAAGGCGTTCACAACAATGACGTCGTTTAGACGAGAGAGAGAGAGTAATGGACATCAGAAGAATTGCAGCAAGACTACAGTCATCGACTACCGACTGGCGAATTCGGCGCGAACATCATCATTATCCTTTTCATTTTCAACCGGTTCAAAAGCATTGCAAGAAGGTGACTCAGTTAATCCATTAAATTTTTGTCGTTAGTTGCGCCAGGAACATATGAATAATGTAATATTTATTCTTAAAATATTTTTTACCGATGAGGCAACGTTTACGAGGAACGGAATATTTAATTCCCATAATCTTCATGTATGGTCCCAAGAAAATCCTGCAAGTAACCCATCAACGAGGATTTAAAATTAACGTTTGGCACAGCATCGTTTCTAATTATCTAATGGGCCTATTTGATTTACCAACAATTAACGGTGATATTTATTTAGATTTTTTAAGAAACGAAGTTGAAGATGCCTTAGATGAAATTATACCATTAGATACGATAAGGATGATGTGGTCTATGCATGATGGTGCTCCTGCACACTTTTCTGTGCAATTTAGGCAATTTTTAAATAAACTTATCGCGAAAGATGAATTGGACCTGGAGGACCTGTTTCTTGGCCAGCACGGTCTCCTGATTTGATCCCATTGGATTCCTTTCTATGGGGTCACTTAAAAGTTTATAGTGTAGAAATAAATTCAAGAGAAGATTTATGAAATAGGATAGTAAGTACGTGTACAGAATTAAGAATAAATAACGATATATTTATTAGAATTAGGCAGAACTTAGTTCGTGTGTTAAATTATTGTACTGACGAAACATAAAAATAAAAATCATCAGTCTGCTAAACAAATTAATTTTATAGCCTTCTTCTGTGTTTACCAGACTCTTACTGCCAGGTATGATTCATAACCTATTTTTATTAGTTTTGATTTGTAATGTGGATGAAGGCACTACCTGAAAAGGGATAAGGGTAGCTTGATGCTGTGTTTTTTTATAAAGCGGGCTAATTACTCTTTCCCTATTAACTGAAAAACCAAATGTCAATAATGAAAAGATTTTGTGATAAAGATTTTTTTTCGGAATTTTAATCTGAAAAAGACAATTTTTCCCAAAAACAGTTACAGCTATTTTTTTCTACTGAAGCAAATAACAGAAAGGGTTACTAGTTTGAAATGCTTACTTCCATTAGCTATTGTTTAAAACTATTTTTGTTCAAATTGGCCAGTTAACGCTTCACAGCAGTGCTCGACATTTTTTGAGACTAAACAGTCGGACCAGTTGATTTCCTTGTAAAATTTATTGAGCCCGGACCAATCAGCTCGTTTGAATCTCTTGGTGAAAGTCGGATTAGATGGTTTCAAGGAAGAGGTGGATTGAGTTGATATAAGGCAATGACCTGAATTATCAATAGGTGAGGTGACACTAACTGAGTACTTCTCAGGATGAGTGGACAAGAACAGATCCGGAATATTAGTATTGTGATGCCAACATCAGGGATGCATGTGGGATAACTAATCAGCTGTTGTAAATTTCAAGATTGGCTGATTATTATTAAAGAAAGCAGGCCATACATTGACTTTACCTAAACTTTTTGGGAGAGATGTGCAGGAATTATTAATGTATGGAATTTTTCTGCGAGTTGTTTTTTTTTGCCTACGTCGGGCACAGTGGGAAAGGTCGAATCTCTAGCTATCTTATTATTACATCTTATTATTACGTTCGAACGGCAAGATTATGGCAAGTATTTTTGGGATGCGCATAATATTCATCGACTATTTGAATAAAGGAAAAAGAAAAACTGGCGAGTACCATGTTACATTATTAGACAAATTGGATGATGAGATCAAGAAAAAACGACCGCATTTGTTTCATCACGACAACGCACCGGCGCACTCGTCCCAAAAAGCAATAGTGAAATTGAAATCCTCACCTACGGTATTCTCCAGATTTGGTCCCCAGTGACTACTATTTGTTTCCTATTTTGAACAGATTGGCTTCAGGGAAAGAGGTTTCACACTAATGAACAAGTCATATCGGCCCATTTTGGAAACTTTGACAATTCGTATCATTCCAAGGGTATCAAAATATTAAAGGATCGTTGGAAAAAGTGCATTCCGCTTCAAGGAAATTATGTCGAGGAATAAAAATGATTTCAAATGCAAAAACTGTTTTTTTCATTGATAGACCGCGCACTTTGCACCCAATGTGGATTATACTACAGTGGTGGCCGTCCATTTGATTTCCGTGTTTAAACTGAACTAAAATGTGAAGAATTCTCGAAAAGGAGTACATAAATAAAACATGAGCAAATTATTCTTTGTATATATTTTTATATCTTCAAATTTTGGACCAGGTTTTCATTTTAATATAATTTTTTTTTAATAGTGACTGGAATAAATACACATGATCTTTAATTTTATTACAATTATGAAAATTCCGGGTAACAGTAAAATGCCTTAACTTGACTTTAAGCTTAAATATTTGATAGATAGATAACATTATTCTTATAAGATATCGATTCCTTAGGTTTTTAAGTGTGTGACAATAGTCTCGGATATCTTAGATTTTGTAAAAATGCAATTTTATACGATGAAAATAAATTTACCTAACATGTTCACTATACAATTAGTCGAAAATGGTTTTAAACTTATCCTTACTTATTTGCAACTTTTTGCTTACTCACTCAAAAAGTAGATTAAAAATCCTGGCAGAGAACGCAGATTGATTAGATATAAACCGATGTGTGAACAGCTTTTGTTTTTGTGACGAAATTAATTGCAAAACAATACCGAAGCCTAGAAGGCCAATCCGGCATCTCTGTAGGTGGTGAAGATCTTTTCGATGGAATTAATGTACGCTGCCGATCTGAGATCGAGGCCTAAATTATATTTCATTGCTGTTTTCATGATGGCGCGAGCAGAACGTTCCATTGTATAATCCAAGCCAGAGTGTACAATATCCTTTTCAGATGCACCGGAAATACGTTTCTGGAAGGCTTCTGATGGAGTTACAGGTATACGACCACCAACCCGGCCGAAACGTCGTTCCAGCGACTCTTGGACAGATTCTATTAGAAAAAATTCAGAAATTAGATTGACGCAAACATCACAAGACTACACTAATAAGCACACAGTCTTCTTTCTCTATTTTGTAACAAAATGAAAATATTAAAAGTTATCACATGAAGAAAATGATGTTGCGAAGGGGATCATGCAGAAAGCTGAACAAATAATATCTCGATACAAAATATACAAATTGGAAATTACACGGCAAATTCAATGCAATTAATCACGATATCAAAGGTAAAGAGTAAGAGTAACGGAAAATTGGACACGAAAAATATATAAAACTGTACCATCGAAAATAAATCTTTCAAGAGATTTCTGGACTGAGTCTGCGGTAAAGAGAATAAATGAAAATTCAGTAAGAAAAATTAAAAATCCAAAAGCTTTTTTTAAAGAAAAAAGCTAAACGTCAATGTAAAAACATATGCGACTGTTGTAGCCGTCAGCAAAACTTACCAAGAAGATGATAATTTGACTCCCTTTCGTATTTGAATGTTAGACGCCCGTATGACACATGATTCAAGTTTTTGAGCCATTCGAAGAAGGAGACTGTTACACCACCAGCGTTAATGTACAGATCTGGAATAACTAAAATGTTACGATCTTGCAGGATTTTATCTGCTGCAGGAGTTGTTGGCCCGTTGGCTGCTTCAGCAATAATCTGAAATCACTTTTTAAGTAAAACCATTTCAAATTTTTCAATTTGCATACTTTTGCTTGTATAAGATGTGCATTATCGCTGTTAATGACTTTTTCAACAGCAGCTGGCACGAAAATGTCACATTTCTCGTACATGAGGTTTTCTCCTTCATAAGGTTTCGCATTTGGATATCCTACAATAGTGCCAGTTTCATTTTTGTAGTCCTCCAGACCCTGGTAAAATTATACGAGATATTAAATACAAGTAATAATTTTCTATTTGTAAAAGTTTTCAAATTATCATGTGAATTTAAAAATAATGTACATATGGAACCTGCATACAGGAAGCTTATAGTGAAAAAATGGATTAAAAATTTGGTATAGAGGATTTTCACCATAAACCTTTCTTTCAAATAATTTTCGCATGGAGTTGAGACGATAAATTTTACAATTGTAGTAAAAAAATGCAAAAATTTTTGATTTGATATTTTAAACCTATTTTTTATACAGGTTGTTTGTAGCTTCCAGAACAAATTATGATTTCTTTATGTATTCCTTCTTAGATAAAATCGTCTCTCCACTACAAGAAGCAAAGAGACAGCTTTCGTTAGATGAAGTAGTGCAAAAAGTAAAAAAATGGGAACTTTAATTAAAACTTGTTGGACTACAAAAATTAGTAATTTTAATCCCAGACCGCGAATACTCGTTTCCCGGAATTTCACGTCACTCTTTTTTGCACCATACAACATTAGCTGCGTTTCTTTTATCTGATTCGGATCAATGAAAATTTTGAAATGAATTGACCCTTACCCTGGGTCTCCGTTAGCAATTTCTCTTGCCATAAATGATGCAATTTCAGTGGGTACTAGATAAAAATTTTTAGGCTATCTCTCAAAATATAAAAAATTTTCAGTACTTCTTCTAAAGCAAACTTTGAAATTGCCTCATTTATGGAAAGAAAAATTGCTAGTGGAGACGCGGGACTAAGCTGCCTATAAGCAGTTGGTAATTTCAGAGTCTTAAAAATTCATCAAATTGCCATGATTTTAGGATCATAGGAAATGTCAAAATAGAATCTAGAAAATATCGAGTTCACGTTTTGAAGTTTTGAATTATTCAACCTCATGGTAACCTGATGATTTTTTTTTTATGAATTTTTTTTTCAGATTACAAAATCGCTGATTGTGTGTGTGTAAGAAGTCAACTTAATTCAAAATTTCTAGTGATCCAGATCCGATGAAAAAAACGCAGCTATAACCGAAACTATAGCCACAAAATTCAAAATTCGATAACCAAAGGCCACATCTACTTTCACGTCTCCGCCTTTTTCTGGGTCCAATTTCTTTTCCGACGTATTGGTACTCGCAGTTTCATGCTCTACATCTTCTAAGCTTTTTTTTATCAACAAAACTTCATTTTCAACTATAGGTTTTCAAGACAATTACAATCTTTTCACGTCAGTAAACCAAGTAAAACCGGCACATAGGGAGAACCTAACGCCCTTTCAAGAATCATAAAGGCTAAAAAATCCGCCTCATTGACATCTTCCACTGGTCAAGTTACGACTATGACTTTTAATAGGTCAATTAACTCAGTGCTAATTATTATCCCCTATAATTATCGTACAATCAGGTCATGTGAAATAACATCATCATATGACAAAATAAAATCTTATTGTTTTCGTGGCTTTATTGCGCACATTAAAATAAAATAAAATAATATAAATATAGCATTGTAACTATACTTTGACCTCTAAAGCTTACAATAAAAAATTTACTCAACAGTTTTGCATATTTTACAATAGAACTTTAATTCCTTATTGCATGATAATACCATACCATATACTATAGTTTTATTTCGTCTTAAGGTGCACAATAAAATCTTGGGCATTTATAAAGTGAGATAATGTCATGTGGTGTTATCTTGCATGGTCCCATTGCACGTCCCCCAATTATTATATAACATAGAATTACATACATGCATACATACATATAAGAAGTAGTACTGTGTATGCAAATAAATTTTTTTGTAAAATTACTACCTACAACTGCAACAATTAATATAGGTAGGGTCAAGATATGATGGCACCGGATGGCTTATCACAGTTAGAATGTTGCACAGTAAAATTCCTCAAAAAAGTTGTGAATTAACGCGCAAACCTTATCAGGTAAAATAAAATTCCGATTTCTTTTTATGGCTACTCTAGGCCTGTCATCTGAACTGAAAATGTGCATAAAAATAACAAAGGATCGTAATTTTGAGTTACTACTAAAAGAATTTCCGCTGTCACATTTAATATAGTTTAGCAAAGCAATTGCAATAAATTTATGCTATTTTTATTATTCCCAGCAGACCTTTCTTGTAGAAATATTTACCGCCTAGCTTTTTAATTACCATCAAATACATTCTGTAACGCCATTAAAACAGCAAAACTTAAAGGTTGATAAGAAAGCATAAAATTGATTGCTGCACTCAAGTTTTTGAGAACTTTAATCAGTACGATTCTTACGTAAATGTAAGATAAGTTTACTAGAAAAATGTAAAATGCAAAAAGAATTTATAAATTTTCGCGACCTTTTCTAATTCTGTCTTAGGTTTAGATTATTCAGTTTCTTAATAAAGCTTCCTTTACTATTAAAATATAAAACTCTCTAATTTACTTACCTTTGGGTCAATTCCTTCTGGATTGAAAATAGAACCGTCATGTTCAATAATACCAATACAAGTAGCACCAGCACGTGTGAGATATCTGCAAGTGTGAAGACCTACATTACCGAAACCTTGGACGATAAACGTTTTGCCACCCCATCCAGGCGTCGTGCCTAATTGCATTATATCGAAATATATTTAATAATAAAAAGCATTTATTTATATTTTACCAATCATGCTCATGTAATTTGCTTCATTGATAAAGTTTTCTAGACCGTGGAATACACCGCGTCCAGTTGCAGAAACGCGACCATGAATACCACCTTGATTAATTGGTTTACCTGTTACACAGGCATGTGCATTGATATCTAAGTGGCCAATAGTTTTTGCATAGGTATCTGCAATCCATGACATTTCCCTTTCACCTGTACCCATATCTGGAGCTGGGACATCTACACCAGGCCCAATGAAACCTTTTTTTGCTAACTCAAGCGTAAAGCGACGAGTAATCTTTTCGAGTTCATGTTCTGAATATTCTTTAGGATTAATCTTCAGGCCAGCTTTAGCACCTCCGAAAGGTACATCGACACAAGCACACTTGAATGTCATCAGAGCTGATAAAGCTTTAACTTCATCGCGGGAAACATCAAGAGAAAATCGAATACCTGGAAAATTAATAAAATAATAATTTTAGTGAAATAAATGGATAGAGATTAATGTTAATAAATAATATTCATATGCAAATTATTATAATTTTAAATTGAAGTTATTCGAGAAATATTCTTTTCCGGCTTGTATGTAATGTTAAATAATAAAAAGAAATTTATTTATTATTTTTATTACTACGCAAAGATCATAGTAACAATTAGTACAGTGCTGCAGATATTGGTTCACTAGAAGCATTTTTACTATCCTGTGAATTTTTCAATGCATCAGATTATTTTAAATTTTGGAAATATTTACGACACAAGAAAAACAACTTCAAATGTTTCCATTGTAAAATTAGAATTTATGGTCACAAGGAAAAAAATGTCCGCACGTGTTGTATCATTTGAAAATTAATGTGAAAAATTATCAATGTTAGGAAATATGATAACGAAGGGAATCATTCGCTTTTATGCCTTAGAGTAGTTTGACGACAAATTCATTGCACAACAATGTGTGATACACATTTATTCTAAGCATAAAACATGATAATTTACTGAATGATTTGCGGAATGCTTGATACTTAAATTTAAAACGTAATTTTTGCAACGTATTTATGTCTATTTGCGCGAAATCTAAAAATAGAAGTGGGAAAACTATTGGCAATTTGACGGAAATATGAGCAAAACACTGCGTTTTGAGATTAGATGCGAACAATAAAAAACTGTTTTGTTTAAATTGCTAGGAAATAAAAATATACGTTTGTTTTCAAAATGAGTGTAAACCAAAATAACACTTTTTAAAAGTAATATTCTCCTTTACACTATTGCTCAGTATATTCTTAATGTTAGTTTTTCAGACAATCATTTGAAATTTAATGGCATCAAATTTAACAACAGTGACGGATGTTTCCTAGTCTTACACTACATTAAAATTCTACGTATAGATTTTTCGGCAATTTCAGTTGAATTTAGCTCATTATAGAAATGTAAAACAAACAAAAAATCAATACACAAAATTGCACAATCCTACGATAGCAAATATTTTGCAAGTACTTTATGAAACGTTTAAATAATTGCTTTCTAATCAAATTAAACATTAATATTAAATATCCATTCACAATTTGATTTCTAATAGTCAGACAAGCTGTAAACATTGTACAAGTTTATCTTCGTTGTATTTTGCCTCACAAAATATATTTCGAGCAAATGAAAAATATAGGAAAAAAAATCAGAAGTAAAAAATGTCAAGAAAATTCAATAGGAAAAGTAAACACATTATAGAATTACGGAAAAAAGGGAAAGGTTTTCGGGAAATTAGTAATATTGTGAGAAGACGACATTCATCTTTGCAATGGGCAATGAAAAGTTTTGAAAAGACAGGTATTAACACCTCAAAATCGCTTGCTGGTCGTTCCTCAGTGTCGACTCCAAGAGAAAAACGTATTATTATAAATGTAGTGAAAAAAGATCCCCGAACAACAGCAGGACAAATCCCTAAAAGTATCTAACTCAAATTTAGTAAGAAAAATTTGTGTGGATACTACTTGAAAAATACTGAAAAGGCAGGGATTCAAGGGCATATCGCATGCAAGAAGAACTTCATTTCAAAAATCAGTCGCCGAAGTCCAAATATCTTCGCAAGCAAATACATTAACAAATCAAATAAATTCTTGGAGACAGTCATTTTTTTGAATGTGTAGGGCCTAAACTGTGGGGCTTGGTGGACTGCACAGAACAAAAAAAATTAAAACCACGACTTCACTACTTGGCTGTTTATTACAAATGAGAAGTAAATTTTACATTTTTGGAATAAAAGGCCGGAAAATCGTCTAGAGAAAATCAGGCACAGCATTGAATAAAAAAATGATCTGATACTCTGATATATGATGGTGGTGAAGTAATGGTCTGTTGGGTGGAAAAGAGGAAGTTTCAAAAAAGCGTTAAAAATATTTTCGTTTTCTACACGCAGAGATTTGTGAGTGCATCTAAGACAACATTTCGTATTATTTCTGATTAGCAATTTAACAAAATATTTTGTCTCTTGAAGCATACAAACATATAAACATGACGCCATGAAGTAAACATTAAACAATGTAACGTTACAATAAAATTTGAGCAACGAAGTATCAACCAAGTTACTAACAATACCATTTTTGACTCAGCTTTTTGTTAAAATAACATTCAACCCTATTGAAAAAATACGAATTGATTCTGTATATGTTTGTACATATTATATACTACTACTTTTTGACTATCTATTTTTAATAGATCACTTACACTCAATTCGCTACAATTTTTGTATTTTAATAGTTTTATGAACCTTCAAATAATCAAGGACTTAGACTCTGATATTTCATTTGTGAATGTTTTTATGGATGCCGCGTTAAAATGACCAAATAAGCGTCTGGTGATAGGCCTTCACGGAACAAATCAAAACTTGTGTGAGGTCGAAGACAATCCTAATCCTTTCCATGATATACGACGTTTAAAGGGTCTTTGATGTAGATCGTATAATTTAAACAACTAGACACACAAAATAGAAAATCCAGAAGCCCATTGTTTCGAGTACAATGTGTGGTCGTCGTAATTAATCAATTCGACATCAATTTGGGCCTTCCTGCCATCGTTATGCACAGCTATTTATATTTACTTTTTTCAGTTTGATGTCGTAAAATATTTTTTTTTTCGGCTGAAACCAAAAACTGTCGAAAATGATTTTTTGTCGAAAATTTCTGAAAACCGAAACCGAAAACAAAATTCGGCCGGATTCTAAATCTATAATGGTAAAGGTATAAGGGGGAAAATTATATATTTATACTAATTCAGCTAATATTGTTTTATTTATTTATTTTTGGATTATGTTTTCCATTCCGTTATTAAAACTCAATGCTCCTTCGACAAAATTCAACTTTGAAAATTCCTCCTTGCAGTTACATTTGCGGCTTCATTAGGTTATTTGATCCTATTTGTTACTATCGTCCTTTTAAAAGAGCATTACTTTTCCAAATACTTAATAAGGATATAATTGTTTGTATGTATACCAAGGGCAATATACGTGAAAATAATTTTAACGACAAACAGAAAGTTGCTCCAGTAACAAGTGGATTATGGCGAGCTACAAACCATTATTGACTTATGTATTACATAAACGGTATAATATTGATACTAATTGAACGATCTTTTGTATTACGAATGTCAAACTAAGTTTCCAAATATTCTAAACAGAATCCATTGTCATACTTATTAGCTTCTTACAAAATAAATTATTTATAACAAAAATAAAAAGAAAACTCTTAAATGTAAACGATATTTTTACATCCTTTTATTTAACGCCTCAATCACACATCGTAGTGTCTAGATCACGTTGCCAAGAGTAATGTTCAATCAAAATACAAATTGATTTAATCTGTAACTTGTTATGTTTCTTCTCAGCTATGCCAAGTTCAAGGCCAATCCACCTCTGCCGAAATAGTATAGTATAGAACTATTTGTGGTATAATTTTCCTTTTGTTTGACACTGACCAAATGTAAATTCTAAAAACTATTTGAAATGCTACAAATTACTCATGAGCCCACAACATGAGATAAGCCAGTCATATTGACTCTTCTTTTGAATTTTTATAGAGCACATCAGCTAAAATTAAATGTCCAAATAATCTGTAGTAGTCAGGTGACTTATCTGGGGAAGTTGTATTTGTATTGTCGCGTGACCCAGTAAGATTGTGAAGGAGTTATTTTTAAATCGCAAAATCGCGGGAAGTATTTACTTCAAGTCTTTGACATTTTGCTGACAACGCTTTTAAGTTGTTTGAGTTCAATTTGCACAGTAACTCATTTTGGGACTATGTTCATAATCCTCGATAAATTTTATGTAAATATGTATTTATTTTTCTTGTGCTTATTATGTAAAATAATACTACAATCATATTAACATCATTTGTTACCGCCTCCCTAATTTTGTAAAGATTTGTTGTAAATAAAATACAATCCGACTACACACTGAAATTAATGTTTGCAGTTGAGTCCACAGATTTAAGACGAACACACCCCTTTTTATTTTAAAAATAGCACCAAAATAGAAGTGTGCAACTTTTATTGACAACGTGCAAAGACAACTGCAGCAGATGGAAATGAATATTGCTTTTATGTTTCTTTTTATACGTGAATTCTTGGTATGTATAATTTGCAATCTCTTTTCAGATGCATTTTTTTAATACAAGGTATAAATACATAATTGATAAAGAAGATCCCCATTTAATTCATCCCAAAACTCTACACTGCTTGAACTTTAACAGCAGCTACGACAGAAGTATCAAACGTTAGATAAGTTATACTAATTGTTGATATGAAAAATCTTTAAATTGATTAGCCTTATAATGCAAAGATATTGTAGAAACCAATAAAAAATATCAGCAGATTTCTAGTATATTTTTCACATGATTCGGTTCATCTTTCGTATTCACTAGTAATTTTATCAAGGCAACTTCTGGTGTGACATGTTTTTTGTATATTTAATAAAGATAATTTTCATTACACTTTTATTGCAGAAGTTTCGTTTCCCATATAAAAAAGTAAAGATAAAAATTTATAGGCCTATTATTACTCTCATATGATTATTTTTCTAAAAAGCTAAACCGATCTCGACATCACCCCATATTTTTTAATGTAATCAAACCTGTTTAATGACTCTACTCAGCAACAACCCAATGAAATATTAATTTTCGAATATAGTCGCTTATGAAACTATTTTTCTTGAGTCTTGTGATGTGCCGGTTATCGTTTATGTTCGAAAATTTTAAGTACATAGAATTAAAGTTATTTTATCAGATGCGATAACAAACAAGTCAACATGAGGTGATGACGGAAAGGAGAGCTTGCAGTTACGCTGAAAATTGAACGTCAGTTGTCACCTGCTAAGTTGACTTTGATAAAAACATTCATTTAGGTAATCACTAATATTTACGCGCTGATGTGTTAATAGGACAATTTGTTTAATTTTATCATGTTCTTTTGCCAGTAGAGTCGAGTGCGAATCGAATAAAGGTTTGCGATAAAATATTTTCTCATTCCCATAAAAATATGTATATGAATTTTCCATGAGTTTAATATCATAAGAAAATCTCATAATATTATCAACATTTAGGAATTGAATCACTCATCATTTATCAATATCTCTTACAGAATCGCGATCAATACGTGGTTTCAGATTTTATTTCGCATTTTTAATCCCAATATCTCGCCATTCACATTAGGAATTTCCACCAGAATTCGCGCTTCGCGGATCAATTCTCCGGAACAGATCCGCTTGTTACTGGCTGAAGGCATAGGTCTGACCAAAGGAAACGAAAATAGTATACATGAGCTGCATAAAAGTTAATTTTAAGGAGTGCACAAGCGGTAGCTCTTTACCCTGTACTTCCATATAGCTCATTACTTGTCCCATTGTTAAGAGATATTGAGAGATTAACCAATAGCGCTTGTTCGCTGTTTTTCGGAGCTCATTAGCGCCAAATAAAATAATTTGATAATACGTAATAATATTGAAAACAAACAACGGCAAACGTGAGCAAAATACACTCACTCAAAAAACTGTTTGAATAAAACTTTCTTTTAGAAAAAAATTCCAATACTCCCTATGAAAGCAATAAATCTTAATTGTCATAATAATAAAACATTTGAAGGAAAGAATAATATTTTTTGCATACTGTAATTCATAAATACGTGCAAATTTTACCTAAAAAACATTTTATTACTGGTGCACGTTTGAGTTCAATCAAGTATTGTGGAAATCTCACATGAGATTTGCCTGAGAGAAATGCATGATAAGCTCCGTATAAAATGAGATAACTCTCTTATGAAAAAAAGTACCCCGTGAACGTGTTAAAAAGTTATTTCATTTTCATAAAAAGTGCGAAGTCTGATGTATACGACAATTAATTTATTAAACACTACGAAGAAAAAAACTATTCGTGCCATATCGAAAATTGTAAATTTAAATTTTGAACAGTTTACAATATCATATCGCGTTACAAATTAACAAATTCAGTTGAAACGAAATCAAGATCTGGTCGCCCAAGAATTTTCGGTAAAAGAGAAGGGCGGTGGATAATTCGGAAAATAAAAAATGGCAACACAAATTGACTACTGAAAGGGAAATAAAACAAGAAAACAAACCCGGAAACTAATAAGAGATATTTTATCATGGACATATGTTTCACAAAATTTAATTATATTCCTAAAATGAATAAGAAATGGCGGGTACAGTTTACTATTAAGTACTCTAAAAAATCGATTTAGTTCTGGAAAACTGTTATTTTGCTGATGAAAGCAAATTTCATATGTTTGGATAGATTAGCTTATACTCTCCAGCGAAATTTAAACAGCAGTGCAGTTAAGGTAGGATTGACGGGGACATGGATTTTAGACTGTGGTGCCTTTACAATTGTCCAAAAGTCATATGTCCTCCTCCACAAAGCCCAGATATCAATCCTATTGAACACCTTTGGGATTACATGGAATTAAAATTGCGAAAAAACAAAAACTTAAATAAACTTGATCTTCGAGAAAGTATTCAAAAGGAATGGATGAATGTCGACCTAAAGTTTTGTGTAGCATCGATGCCAAATGGGTTAAAAGAGAAATGTTAAGGAGAAAAAAGCGGACCAATTTATTACAAGGAAATTTTAGCAACCTTCTGGTTCTGTCCACATTCCTTCTATCAAAAAGCAGTTTTCGCAGAGAAGTCTACTTTTTGTATTAAACTTATTTGGAATCACTATTGAAATTAATAAGGGATTCTTCCTAATTTGACCTCTGTAAATGTAATTAGAATTACAAAAAATGCTTTGGGACGACTTGGTCGTTACAATTTCTGACCGGGCCATTCGATGGTTAAAAAACCAGAAAGTTGTAAACTTTTACGGGACGTTCGAACAAAGTCTTAATCAGTTGTTGCTATTAAATTTTTATTATTTCGTCTTTGCAAATAAAAACGACTTATTTTTTTTAATAATAACATAACAAATGAAAAATCTCTTCTTAATATCCTTCTGATTGTTTCCCAAAGATCCTGATTTTTTTTAGATAATTTTATCAAATCTTCTGACTTTGAGAGCCTCAGAATTGGCAACCCTAGTTACACGTGGAAGTAGCAACAAATACGTCTGTTTAATGAGCCTGTAGGAATTACGACGAACAAATTCCGACAAATTTCTGTGTCCAATGGTGCCACGAGAACTATCAAAATGTATGGAAAAGGTTTTAACAGTTTTCATGGTTATACAAAGTTGTCCAGACTAATCCGGGTCTAGCTCAATAAACAGATCCAATGTCTGAATGTTGAGTGTCGATTTACAAGGTGAATAAATTAAAAACTTGGTTAAATATTTAAGAAAAATGAAAATATAAAATTAGTACGAACTTCTACACATTTGTAAGCTTGAAATTGTACCGCTCAACTTTTGCATGAATTCTTTATAATTTTTAAGGTTTTTCGTGCAGATAATACTAATTAGAATAATTGGAAATTTATTAATCAAAAAGACAAAGAAATGGCTTTAAAAGTTCTTATGCACCTCTCTCTCTGGCAAAGATTGGCTTTGTATTACGGCACGTGCTTCAAAAGTCTTAAAATTAGATCTTTTTTCGCAAAAAATCCAACGCATCAGGAACCCTTTCAGAAAATTCGTATGAACAAACAGCAGTTTCCATCCACACAGAATTGTGAATGTAAATAAATCCGTCAGTTTCTTGATGGGATTACATAATCACAGGAATTGACACACGAAATTTCCTCACGTTCTAATGCATAATTCAATGTTAAGGTATACTCCTAATTTTTATCTTACCTCCTTTCGTAGGTACCCGATGAGTACTGTGCTGAGCGCGGTATCCAGTTATCATCTCATAATCGCCTGAATCGCGACGAAGAGGAAATGCTATTTCAATGATGTGATCACATGGTTGCATAAGCATTAAAATGCCCTTAACTTTCTTTTTCTTCTCTTCCACGGATAGTTTTCCCTTCATATCTTCCACAAATTTATCTTCAGCTATTTGACACCCCCGGTGGAAGAAGTATTCCACCATATCAAAAAATCGGGGATCTCTTGCCGTAGGAACATCTTTCAAACGATCCGGAATTTGATGTTCCGCATATCCTCGAGATTGAGCGACAGCTACAGGAAGAGTTTTAAACAAAGTAGAAAGTTCCTGCTTTACAGCAGTCTTCCTAGCCAAGGTTTTCAGATGATACATCACGCACTTTTTAATTAATTAATCTATTTCACAAACGCACCCGAAAAGATTTTACTTAAAATCCTTTCTAAAATACTACTTTGGTAGGACAAACCGTGAGTCCTAAGAATTATGAACTTCTCGGTTACCGGTCCAGCACAGCTCTAAACTTTCAACTTAACGCCTATAAAAGGAAAATTCACTCAACCAGACTCCGCCACCCTTCTGTATCAAATCAACTCCGTCCGAACCACAGTCGCCCCGTCACAACCGCATGACACTTCTAGCGAATTTTGAGTTTAGTTTTCGAAAATAGTTTTAGAGTTACCATTGTGATTTTTGGCCTAGCCCCAAACGGATAATACATTGTCTATATCAGCTTTGGAGTTGCAGCGCTCATTCCCTAACTTGAAATTGAAAATTTCATTGAGATTTTGTGGGAAATGAGAGGATATTGTAGGATTTAATCGATTTAACACAGCCATGGTATTAAAATTTCAAAAAAAAAAAACCTGTAGTGTGCGACTCTGCTGAAAAAGGCAGCGCTAACAATGCTCTGGTTGCCGGCGCCCTATTCAGCTCATTGAAGTACTAGAAACTGGAAGAGCGATTCAGCTCCAGCTGTTATTTGCACCTGAAGTTATCAATATAAGAAATGTGAATTTGTTTTTTCTTTTATATGTTTCAATAAAATTACTTTGACTTCTGCCACTGCCGCTTTAACTAGCTATGGTAAAAACCATGCAGCTCACTTTAATCGCAATGCAGGTCTGCATGTAACAGCGTGTACTTTGCGAACGAATTACAAATTTTTCGACATAAAATCTAATGTGTGGCGAATTTTTGCATACGCCTGTATAAGGTAAAAACAAAATTTGTTGCCATTTTTAAAGTGATAATGCTCTGGCTCACTCCGTGTTCATTCCATTTAAAACAGTCATTACTTAGCAGCAATTCATACTTCTAACTTAACGAAAACTGTCAAGGCCAGTGCCAAAACTGTCAAAACGTAAGTGGCAAGAGAAATTGACGGGATGAAATGAAATTGCAATTTTGTATTTAAAACTTTAAAATACGTGGGAGAATGCATTTTTGGTAAGTAAACCTCTATTTGGGACAAAAGTTTTTTTCAAACGGATTTTTTTGATTATCGTCTTTATAGATTTTCGGCGAAATTATTGCGACAACCAAGTTGTGATTCATAAGTACCTTAGCAAGGGTCCATGTAATACCTTGGAAAGCTCAGATATTAAGGAATAATTTCAAATTCTAATATAAAATGAAACAACAGACTGGTACTCCAGAAAGACAAAAGGTTAGCAAACCAAGTCAGCTGCTCTCACAGGAGGAAAATGAACAAATTTTTGGTCTTCTTGGAAGGAAGTGTCAGGTGAGGATGTAAATTGGCTTAATATAAATTAAATTGAAGTAAACTTTCGTAGTATATTATAATATATTTGTTATGCATGTATCAGGATTTTTTTTATTACTAGATAATCGATTAAGATAAGAAATGCGAAAATGTAATGATTGTGCCCAAATAGATAACTGGTCGATATACAGAGGAAAATGTGATAGGGGCCAGAAGTTAAATAGCCAAAAAATATTTTCGGTATTAGATCATTACTGGGTTGTTCTCATTGAAAATGGATAAGTTGAGAAAATAATAAGGGGCATGAAGATAAGGAAAAAAAGCAGATAATGACTGTGAGGTCAATGAAAATTTCAATATCTTTAGAGAAGATGATCTTCGCAATATAAAAAATTAACATGAGATAACAATTTCACACAAGATCTTAAAAAATCCGTTAACGATAACACATTAACTGCTGAAGTATCTATCGGACGAGTAGTTTTCGGCGGAAATTTTCTATGTTAGCATGGCATACAGTTAGGAACTTGTTTGCGAGTAAACCCGAGGGTAACCTGTACATACTTACTCACCGTTTTCCTCACCACATGTCTAAGTGTCGCTAGAACAATGCCAAAAATAGTCAAATCGGCAGTTAAATATTTTTAATAAGTACAACACCAGATACTTATTGAAAGGCGAAAACACGAACACATATGGGATCCTGATAAAATTTGGTAAAATAGCTAGGATAGACTTTTAATTCGTAAAGAAAGAAACAGAAATATTTTTATGGATATTCAGAACAAATAATAAAAATATCTAGGAAATTATGGACAAAAAGAGTAAATAACAGTATGGAAGAATTATTTTATAAAAAAGGAAGAAAAAAATAAACGCCGACTCTATTATATTAAAAATTACACAAAAAATTCATTAAAAATCACGTCTCTTTCGATCGCTTCCAATTGGAATGCTATCAAAACAATGTATCTTCTTCTTCCTCTAACAAAGATTAAGGGCCAAAACACATTCAGATCCGCAGGTACCAAGCCGCAAGTACCAAGTATCAAATTCAAGTTTCAAACGACAAAAACTTATGAGAGCTTCCACATTGGCGATAACAAGCATCATTTGGTACCACTATCAAATGATGCTTGCTACCCAAGTTTGGAAAGTTTTAAATTTTGATACTGATACCACAGTAGTGCCAACAAAATAAGTGTAAATTTATAAAAAAATTTAGGTGCCAAATTAAAACAATTTAAAATGGGGGAAAAGATAATTGAATTTATGAGGAAAAATAATTTCATGCATAATATAAATTCTGCGGAATATAAAAACTTGAAACTTATCTAAACTATTTTGATATATTGTCAATTATAAA
>QYTT01089331.1:8387-23078 GCA_006980735.1 Dasypogon diadema | reverse complement strand
CTCTTCCGATCTCATCTAATGCTTGGTTCCTGCGGCTTGGTACTTGCGGCTCTGAATGTGTTTCGGCCCTCAAGCCCAATTTATCCAGAGTGACGTCACGATTCATATGTCAAAATAATGCCTAGCTAACAAAAATAGAAAATATTGAAAGAGGAGAAACTACAGGAAAATTAATGCACTTAGGGCCATATGCACCAAGCTATCTTAACTTCTGACGGTCATAAATCCAATCAAATTCATTTTTATTTTATACCGGCGTAGTACCTTTTGATTCAATTGTCACAGAGCTTTTACAATTTGCGGAATTTGCACGTAAGTTTGACTATTTTTATGACAGTCACAAGTTAAGACAGCTTGGTGCATATGGCCCTTAATATTCAATCGTGAATATAAATAAAATACAGGGTGTCCCAAAAAATAGTGATAATCGAAAGCCTGGAGGTAGAGCGTCTCTCGGGGAACCCAAATTACCCCCATGTATGTTCTACGATTTTTTTAAGTTTTGGAGTTAATACAAATTTTCAAGATTTTTCGCTAATTACGTGTTGTAAGGGATTTTTGGTCATAGAGATCGAAGTAAGTGAGATAGGCACTTGATTTTTTTCTCGAAATAGCTTAACAGTGCACTTGTTGTATTTAAAAACATTTATTTCAATACACTTCACCATTGTCTCAAAAAATAATTTCGAATTTTTTCTTTTACCAAAACAAAACCTAACGTGAATGTTCTATGGCAATTTTAAGAAAAAAGTTCCATAATTTTTTTTTTTAGAAACTAGTTCAAAAACTTCCTTAGTTCATCAACTTTACATGGTGGAAATTTTATCAAGTCATCTCATGCTTAAATTTCGACTCAGATTGTACTAAGTGTAAAATTTAACAATTTTAATTGGGAAGTAAAAATAAGTAAAAGTGATAATTAAAAACAATTATTTTATTGTAAAAAATTACAAAAAGTTTGCAAAATGTCGATCTTCCTTTTCGATACATAACCGACAACGGTGGAAAAAATTCTCTTTCAGTGAAAGGGCAGTTGATAGGCCCGTTTAAATTACCAGATAGTTTAAATGCTGAGTTATATCTCCAGTTTTTGACAGAAAGCCTTAATGAATTGTTAGAGGGTGTTGATTTAGGACCGTGATTTATACTTTGCTGTCAAACTCTTTTAACTAGTCTTGAATCTCTCTCAAAAACGACTAACGACGTGTGGAAATGCGTGAACTCAAATGTCGACATAACGTTTTTGTTATCGTTTTTAAAACGTCGTTGGTCGACACGTCGCCGCCGAAATACACGAACTGGGCCCTACATTTTTGTGCCACCAATTTACTTTGGATTTTTATTATTAACAAATAATCAAAATCACAATTATCTAACATGTGGCTTATCTCAGAAAATTTAGAATAGTATAAGTGTCATATGTCATATGATTTTATTGTTTTTAACGGGTAAATCTGCTTCTACAAATTCTAAACTAAAATCAAACAAGATTTGGAATAGCACTTTTTTAAAATCCATCCTTTAAGAGAAGAAATTTCGATTTATTCGCGGCCGCCCGCAAATAAATCAAAATCTCTGGAAAGGCGGGATTTCATTACCAAGATCCAAATTTCTATACTGTTGTTTTTCTAACCACATAAAATTTAAATCACATAAATTTTAAAACAATTTACGCCCTTTCGACGTCTAAAGTGGCGTCGTCTGATCCCTGTCTCGAATATCCAACACCTATCTGTCGACGCAACAAGTTGCGCCGGGCCCAAGAAATGTCTGAGCTGCTTCTTTCTGCTTTCAACGTATTTCGGCCCTTATAGTGAATTGGTTTCAAAAAAATGCATCTTAATTCCTGCTAAATTTATGTCAATATTGTCTTATTTGATTTTAGTCAATGTGTACAGCAGTGGTTCAAATATATAGAACGGAAGCATCAGCCCACTCACACTGGAAAAAGAAACACACTGGAGCGTTATGTTTCGTAAAAGATAGTTCAAAAAGATCCTATTTTATGCGATTGTATTGTCTTATTAAAAACGAACTCGTATGGGAACACGAAGTTTACGATAATATTAAAATAAACAGAGCACGGTCGTATCTCATAACTTTTGAAGGACAGGTAAATGCAATACAAATATAAAGTGGTTAAGACACCCTTAAAATTATTAACTCAAGGATGGCCATGTCGCTCTCAATTTTGCATCTGAAGAAGAATGTGAAGCATATCACAGGGTTGTCGATCTTACTGTAGAAAATAGAAACAGAAAGCGACAAGGTAAATAACCGCTCTGCTTTGTAATGATTATTATCTTACGGTAATTAATTCACAGAACGCAAAAATCGACCTAAATCTCAAGTTGCACCTGCAATACCTTCCCAAACAGCTGATAGTGAAGATTCATCGAAAGTAGTTCTCCGAAATCATCCAAAAATAGCTGCCATTCAAATAACACCAAATATAAATTCTGTTCAAGCCAAGACCAATTTGAGTTCAACATCAGCCCCAAGGGAGAAAAAGCGAGGGCAGCGTCGGTATACAAAAGCGGACATAAGTACTCCTATGAATTTTATTCATATTAGTCATGTTGGATGGGATGCTCAAAAAGGATTCGATCTCACTGGAAATGAGGACGATGAAATGCTCAAACACTTCTTTAACAAAGCGGGAGTCTCAGAACAGCAGGTAACCGATTTACTTCAATAAATCCTTCCTTTGCAGTACAACAGTTTTTCTATAGTTAAAAGACAGGGATACTAGGGCATTTATTTATGATTTTATCCAAAGCAATAATGTTCTCGCGTCAGTAAAATCAGAAGTTGAAAAACCACAAGCACCTGCTCCACCTCCAGTACCTTCTAGACAACAGGTATCTATTTTAAATTTGTTAATTCTTTGTGAACAGTTAATTGTTGACCTAAAATTTCAGGTTCAAAATGGTACTCAGAGGACTGCACCACCTCCACCCCCACCCCCAACAAGACAACCACCACCTCCTCTGCCTGCTACTACACCTCCCACGAGGGGTCCACCACCAAGTAGACCACCTCCTATTAATATTAGTAATTCACCCTCGCAAGCGGTATATTTTAGAATTATTATTGTTTCACTTTTACATATTATTAATTTTAGCCACCGCCTCCGCCACCACCTCCACAACAGACTGTGGCTCCGCCGCCACCACCAATGCCTCAAGAACCTTTGGTTAGTAACGAAATTAAACCAACTTTGCCAGTTGTAAATGATACTCGAAGTGCACTTATGGAGAGCATTAGAAAAGGAACTACATTGAGAGTAAGAATTAAAATTCCTATATTTATTATATTTAATCTTACAGTTAATAAACCAATATCGTTTTAGAAAGTGGATCCGGCATCCCTTAGTACAAGCAGTGGAGATTCTAGGAGTGATCTTATGTCTGAAATTCGACAAGGAATTGAATTGCGCCCAGCTTCTATTAGAGAATTACCATCTGCATCCAATAGGACAAGTGACAGTGGAGGTGGAACGGATGCTTTAGCGGATGCACTTCGCCGTGCATTACAGGAACGTGGAAGAGTTATACATTCATCTGATGAAGACTCTGACGAGAGTTCAGATAATGACGGAGAATGGGAAGACTAAAAATGACCGATATTGTTCCATTACATTTAACAATGTAACTAATCCAAAATACTATACAGTAAGAAAGTTAAGTTAACAGTAAATTTGATTTCGGTGTTTTTTTCTTTATAGTTATCAGTTCATGATAATTGATAACATTTAGAAATATCATGATTTTTTATGAAAATTTCAAACCAAATTACCAATATTTATTTCAAGAATTACAGTTATATAACATGATCAAATATTTTAAGCACGTACATAGAACAAATGAATCTTTAACAATACACATGTGCAACTTTAAAATAAAACACTCCGGTAATACATTATACATTAATTTTAATAGCGATTGATAGAAAGATAAGAACTATATGTGTTAGCGAAGCAATATTCTGTTGGGTGTTTGCCAGATGTACGTCCATTTCATAGTCGCTTAACTCTTTGCATATACATATTAACATTGAAAGTAGTAGGAGAGTGAGTAGCTGCTCATTTAAAAAGCTCTAGTATTCTTAATGATATAACGTATGAGTCGTACACCTATACAACATTTACACTAAGAGATGACCAAAAAACTTTCAAATGCCACTATCTAGAAATCCTTTACTAGAAGCAATATGACTTCCAGCAGCAGCGAAATCACACATCTTTAATCACTAACCTGTAAACATGCAGACTCCCGTTCTACATTTTCAGTTCATTGCAAATGTGGCTTATCGTACTTCCAGGCACCATTGCAATTGCATGTAGATCTTTAACTCAATCGACAAAAGAATCAATGTTAATGTAGCTCATGATATTGGGATATCCGAAGATCCCACATTCTTTAATAAAGGTTGTAGCGAAGCAAAGTTAGAAATATATAATGTGTTGAAGTTTTTAAATATCCGGCATATCAGTATTGTCGAAAATATACGGTCAAACTGATTAAAGGGACACACCAAATATCATCTTTTATTTTAATGCAACTGTCTGCTGCTGCTCGTGTGAACTCATTGCTGCGCCTTGTTGCCAAAATCATAGTCAAAAAACCCGACTATATTCGAATCCTCACTGTGTCTGAACACTAACGTGGCATCAATGGTTCCTTTTAAGTATCGAGAAAAATTTTTGACGGCCTTTCAATGTTTTGCTGTGTCACTAGAATTAAACTGGCTTGCCATGTGAACAGCATGAAATATATCGAGTCTCGTAAACTGCGACAGATAAAAAAAATTTCGAACCACTCCTTGAGATCGATGGTACATTTGGGTCAAGTTGCAATCAAGATTATGCGGTTCGTGATAAGATGGAAGGCTATGTATTTGAACTCGAAAATGTTCCAGAATTGCTTTGCAGTGGATTTATCCATGTTTTTTAAAGATAAAATGAGATGGCGAAACGCCGTATATAGAATTTCGAATTTCTTGCCTCTTGGTCCAAGGAAATAATTTTAGTATTTTTGGATTTCTTAGTCTATTGGAGAGTTTTTTTTCATATTGTAAAGTCATAATAGATTCAATGAATTGTTCTGATATATATCAATTTCTTATGGTGCGCTTCAAGGAAAGGAGTATTGGTGTACATCCTGTGATCCTTAACGTATTGACCTGAACATCTGCCTGAGCTGAGCGGTTTAGGTGCGGTCGTCTATAAAGGAGTTTGAAACAAAAGTCTTTATCATTACAAACCACCAGAAGTAAAATTATTATTTCAAAATATTTATTTGCAGTAGTTTTGATTTAAATTTTCAAAATTTTAAGCCAATTTAGCCTTCTGTAAACAAGATTTCATCTCATTTATCGCTTATAAAATTTATTTTTGCGCACCTTAACGCACATTGGCGTTAATACACTCCATTGATACCTGTGAGTTTTCCAGACGTGATCCATATAAAAACTAACTACATGATTGAAATCATAGCTAAATGCTGCTCTAATCAAGAATATTATACATATATATTAGAATAAGCTGTGCAATTGATATTATTAAGATTTTATGCAATAATAAAAGTTCAATAAATGTAATGTAATGGACGTACAATTCAGCAAACAAACAATTTAGAATGTAGTTAACACGATTTATATCAATTAATAGACTGTTTATTGGTGTATATAAGCAATCAAGGGAATCTCAGTATTAATGCTGATGACTACTTTTCTAATAGTTTTCCTTGGCACTTCTATAGTATGTTTTTTTTAGCAATTGCAGTCGCCAGAACTATCCTTAATTTCATTTCAATTGAAAAACGTTAGCACGGATAAAGAAATTCTACGGGTTACCCACGGCACCCAGAATCGACAAAATCCAGAAATGATAATTCAAAACTGACAAAATCTGGAAGAAATACAAAAAAAAAAAAATCCAAAAGCAAAGAATTTTTTCCTAAGTTTCTTCGGATTTTGTCATACTCTGGAGTTTTAAGATATTTAACAATAAAATAAAAATTTAAAGAAACAATTCAGGTTTTATGAATATTTCAAACTTACAAAACAAAATTTCATTTAGCACAAACAAAAAAAATATCTCCGTTAATATAACACAATTTCTTGTTTCCCTGTGACCCATTCGCGTCTGAGCAAAATTGGACGGTAAATACAGTTACTCAAAACTATTGCTAAAAAATATAAATAAATAGCAAAATATCTGAGCAATCTTCTTAGGTTTTATTTTCAGATACCTAAATATTATGAAGAGGAATAATTAATTCTTTATTTATCAAATCGTAAGATCTCAGTGGCGAACTGACTTCACTGTTTCGGGAGATTATGCGTCCGGGAAACTTCTCATGCAGGAGAGTCATTGTGCCGTGGGCTGTGTGGCATGTGGCGCCACCTTGTTGAAACCACATGTCATCGATGTCATAATCTTCCAATATTGGCCACAAAAAGTTGTTTAACATTGCGCGGTAACGCTCGCCATTCACTGTGACCGAATTCCCAGCATCATTTTCAAGAAAAAAAAATGGTCCAATGATTCCTCCCGCAAAGAATGCACACCATGGAGCACGTACTGGCTTCTTAACATCTGCCACAGACCCAGTTTCTTGGAATTTCTTCCCAATTTTGCCAATAGCACTCTCGGTTGGTCGATTATGCGGGCCGAAAAAATCACGAAGAGCGCGAAATGCACTTTTGTTTGAACGTCCATTTTCGTAATAGGCTTCAATAACTTTAACACGTTGTTCAATGCATAACTTTTCCATGATTCAATTTGTAAATGATTGAACATGTCAAGACAAAAAACTAACCTCAAAAAACAATTGACGTTTAAGATCCGTTCACATTTAACATCTGTCCAGACTATTACAACACCCTGTAAACAAGATTTTTGAATGAATATCCTTTGGTGCTGTTTTGATACTGTCTCCACTAGTGGTTACTCTTCCTCCAATTTAAACCAATTTATAACTCCTTATCGATACGGTAAATGAAAACATTGTTTCTGAATTTAGTCACTTTGGAATTTTTCTAAATTTCACCGCTTCTGGATTATATCGATTCTAAATTCTACTCTGCTCCCAAATTTGTAGCCCACATTGCATTTTGCAGTATGATGATTGTAGATCTACTCGAAGTTCATAGGATCTACTGAATGCTAAGAAGAAAGGAAACATCATTATCAATAAAAACAGCAAAAAACGCATATCCGTGGTAATTGAACTCTGCCAATTCTGATGGAATTTTATTTCATCCTTTGTATGTCCATATATAGTACATACTTTTTGCCAGACAATAGAGCCCATTAAAACTTTTCAAGTTTGATGTTTATCGCATTAATAATTTTATTATTGTGCTTTCAGTTTGGTGTTCAGATAATCGCATTGTTTTTTTAATCACGCATCTTAAGTAGAAAAATTGCTGTAAAGAACTGGAGAGAGTTACATATAACCCAGCTCAGTTAATTGTAACTATACCTATTAAAATAAATTTTTAAATTAAATCAATTGTGCCAAATCACCACTTTTGGGAACGTGCCTATTATATTAAGGCTGTATACTATAAAATACTAATGGGTGGATAGGTTGAAGATTTATATAGATATTTAAAAACTAATTTAAAATTAGTTCTATGGCATACCATGTAATTTATTTTATATGGACACTGTACATACATACATTAATTTAAATAAGCGGATTGCTGTATTTTGAAAATTGTAAATAAATTATGAACGGCAGAGGATGAAGTTTTTTTAATTTTGCATTTTCGATCCAAATTATAGTACAAACAGTTTATTGGACTCAATGGTCGTATTATTAGTTTCAGATTAACAGCAATTGAAGACTGTTTAAAATTATTATTACTTCTGTAGTAGTTTATTATATAAATATATTGTGCAGATGATTTTGTTTCTAATATATCCGAATCCTTCATAAAAAAGGAATGCTTTAACTCAACATCATCCAATGGAATTGCAACGGAAACTTCAGGCACTTCGAAGACTTCAAACTACTAGAAAGTATGTACAACTATATAAAGTAAAAAAATGTATAAATATACCATTAAATGTGTTTTCTGAAACCACAACCCACAACGATTTTATTTTTGCTCCTTCAATATTTTGTTCAGTGTACTGCTTATGTCTTTCCTAGTTTCAAATCAAGATTACCGAATAGTAAACAAAATTTAGCTCCACCGGAATGTGTTGCAAAAGAAATTCAACTTCTTAACAAAAATGTATCAGTAAACACATTTAAATTACAAAAATCACATGAAAAATGATTTCCCACGTTGCAGGGAGGAATTATTTCTACAATTTGGCACAGCACACTTCATAGTCAAAATTTGGTGAGTTTAATAACAAAAATACTCATCGAACGCATTAGAAAATTTTGTACTGATCACTTTTCCACAACCTCACACTGCTGAAACCTAAAATCAATTGAACTGCTACCAGAAATTACCAAAACTACGCAAGCAGCCAGGATCAGTTTGCAAATTTTTTTTATTAGTTCCGTCCCTTCTTGTCTCTGCCCCCGCTCATGTAGTGACTTCATACGATACAACCGTTCCTGTTTGATATTATTTCGATGCTCTATAACAATTCGTATTAAGTTTATCTCCGTTTCTTTCCTGATATTTTTCCTTTTAACTTCTGCTTCGGGGTTACTTCAAGAAAGCGAGTTGCTCGCCAAATTTTTGCAGGGTTATATTGTGTCGAGATTTTATGTCTGTAATAGGGCCTGTTAAAAAACTCAGTATTGCCTAAGCTCAGGGGACAAACCTATGATGCACACAGCACAGCTTAGGCGGAGGGAAATGCTAGGGAATAGGGGACCGGGAAGATTTAACTTGAAAAATGGCAAAAAACCAAACATATCCAAAACAACAGAGATTTGCCAAGTGCTGAACAGCCTAAAAGAAAGATTAAAAACAAAATTTCAAATGAAATGAAATTTTTAAAGTGGATTTCACTTCGAAAAAACCTTAATTCCTCAAATTTTCCCTCATCTAATTTGTAATAATTCCCTTGTGCTATTGTTCAAATGATAGGAAATTTGTGATCGAAGCGTCATATTTACGACGCTCGTAATAGTGATACCAAATTCAAAACGAAACGTAAATATTTTTGATCAAATCGAAAGGAACAATAGTAGCTTCTGTGCATAGTAAAAATTTATAATACATTTTTGAACTTTTTATTTATTAGGAATTAAGTACGCAACATATCTTCACAAATCAGGATGATGCCATACTATGTTTCCTTTTAAACATCCAGTCACCAGCAGAGGATATCGCGGACTAAATTTCGTGCTGACCACAATATCTGAATGGCAGTCAATGTGTTTAAATTCCTTTAGTTTTTGTGGTCGGCCTTTGAACGAACATAGTGCAGTTGGCAGGTCCGAACACTCTTCTGTAAATGACAATAAACGTACTCCAAATCCATACGGTGAGCAAATTATACGGCCGTCAGCTGAAAATGATGGTTCCTTGATAAATCCTTTCCCTTTGTTTGGTTCCTCTATGTAGTAAAGTAATCGTCGAACATTTTGATATATTTGACGATTATAAATTTGCATGTAGATGGATCGATCCCGAACATCATCACGTCCGGCAGTGCCTTCTAGAACAGTCGCTTCAGTATTCGGATCTGAAGAGTTTCTATTAGGAGGCACAGCAATAACTCCACTACTTATTGCGTAAACGTAAGCATAAGCATTAGTGCTCGCTGTGCGGGGCCCACGAAGTGTTCGACAAGCACGATCCTGAACAGTAACTTCTGCTGCCCATATATCTGGTACAAATGCTTCACTTCTGTTGTTACTTCCTCGATTGGAATCACTTGAGCCAACCGAATTGGAAACATCTTCAAAATTGCTGGTACTGTAGTTGCTATTTGTAGTTGGCCCAGGTGTATTATTTGTAGTTAATTCTTCTGACTCGCTGCGTTTTCGTTTTTTTCTCAATTCACCGACTGCATCTCCATAAGCAGGAGCTTGCGTTCGTTCTTCTTTTTCTTGTATGTCATGTATACAGCTCCATTCAGATCCTTCGTCATAGCTTATATTTCGACTCAAAGCGCACCAGCCTTGTGGATGTATCTAGGAAAGTAAGTAAATTTAAAGGCACTGCCATTGATTGCACCAGGAAATATACCTGCAAAGCGCAAACAACTTCTGCATCGTTTTTATCTGGGAAATCGCTTATCAGTTCCACTCGATTCTTTTTCTGAGTTTTTGAAAAAACATGATCGAATTTTGCAGCCTGTGGAATAAACTGCCTTCCCAACTGCATTAAGCGATATATATTTGGCTGTAAAAGTAATGCATTAATAATTAATTTATAAAATTTATATGGTGCTAAGAACCCTGAATCCGCATAAGTCTTTTGCTAGTGTTGATAGATCCAAATCGTGTATAATAATTAAATAACCGCCCGTTGTACACACAATCAGTTTTGAAGCATCCGGCGATATTCGACATCGCATCAACCCGGACGTATGGAAAACTTTTTGGTATATGAAACCTTGTTCTGTGTACGAATTAATATCCCATGTGTATATGCTTCCGTCAAAACCAGATGTTACCAATAAACCGTCCTTTTGTGAATATTCAATATTTTTCACCCAATTAGAGTGGCCATGCAAGCTACGAATTTTCTGTTTGAGATTTCTAGTATCCCAAAGAGCTACAGTAGTGTCATCAGAACAAGTTGCAAACATGCGATTATCAAGAAATCTGAAATAATTTTCTCTTATTATTGTTATATAACAAGAAACAAAGATCCTTTGCTTACTTAACACAATTAACATTGTCCAGATGTGCGTTAGTAATAGTTTTTGTCTGTTTTGTTGTGATAGGATCAAACAAAACTATTGATTTCTTTTCACATGCTGCTACCAAGAGATTCCTGTTAAAAAACAAGCGTTGAAACAATATCAATAATTACAGCGCAAAAAACCACAATACATATATAATTGACTGATGTTTGCAATTATTTTAATAATTTGTAATTGAGAAATAAGAGAATAATCTCAGCGGTTAGACTAATGTTCTATTATCGATCATGTAATAACAGAAAGACTTGTCAGCTCCTAACACAAGTAGTGATCATCCGCAGCAGCACCCGAGCAGTAGATTGTGATATAGGGCTGTTATTACTCGAGTAGTCAATCAACATAGTTCTCATTTTACAGAAGGAATAGAGCACAAAAAAAATTGTATATGAGGGATTCTGGCGAGGCTTCAATGTATATTTCAAAGAACGCAGGCTTTAAAAATACAACTAAAATCAGATCTCCATATCTATATTGATATTGTACCAATTTTTACAGAACTTGCTGCCATGAACTTCCCACACAAGAAACGCTTCTATGAACGTTTTAAAATAGCGGCAAGACTTTCGATATCTAGACCACCTCCTCCCATGTTAAGGCAAAATTGCGGTTAATGGTTTGTACTTTTATAATTCCACAATCCTATTTGCCATTTCTCCGAAATACATTACAGATACCCAGAAAATCCGCAAAAAAATAAGGTCACCTCAAAATTTCTACCTGTTGAAAATTCAATGCGATGGATCAATCACGTGCAAATTCTTTTTTCTCTATCTTACTGTACTGTTTCTTCTTTTATTGAAACTACATAACATCAAGAGTGATCGAGAATATATGTATCATAATCTCTTTAAAAAAAATAAGTAACTCAACCGAATCATTCGACAACTCCTTATACATAATTCTCCATTTGGTATTCCCATGGATTTCTTAAGAATCCTGGGTAAATTCAATAAAAATATAAATCATATACACATGCGCGAAAGTCTACCTGTCTGCCGTATGGACTTTACTAAGGAATGTAGAGCACATTCAAAATCCTGAAATTATCACTGACCTTGAGCACGAACACATGGACCTGTTGTTTATTAACTCATAAAGCCAGGAGTAAGTGGGTTGGCAAAGTATACAAGCCGAATCTATTATTCGCTCATAAAAATTCAATTTTCGTATTCAAGGCCACTCAAGGCTTGTGATTTCGAAGAATTCGACAGCCTACATGCGTCCTAAAAGCACAGAAAACTTTTTTCCAGAAGACCGCGCCAGCTCATAAATTCGACGCAAATATTTTAGCCGGTTGTAAATAACATTCATAAAAGAAGAAACTGATCATTTCGACCATACTTACCCATCTGGTGAAAACTCTAAATTAAAAACAGCTCCAAATTCGGAATTAAATTCAGAACCCGTGTTCCAAGTTTTGTAAGGTTTGAATGAGTTGTAAACGCACTTAAGTACGAGGTCTTCATCGCCGAATCGTGGCCTTAGCGCCTGTTCCCTTCTATTCACCCAGTTGTAAAAGCTCATTTTTTAGTATTCAGGAAATGTTTACTTTGGAATTTTTCTTAAAATGTCGCTCCTCCTTTCATCACTACCCACTTGGGCTACTGACAGCGGCCAGCTGTTTTGTCTCTAAACGTCATGTACCGTCGCACTAAAGTACAGCACAATAATCTGGAAGAAATTTTAGTTATAAACAAGTTGTTCAACAAATCTAAATTTATACGAACCAAACAAAACTCTAATGCTATAAAATATACTTTATCTCACAACTCCAAACGACGCCAGACTTTTGTAATCACATCAAGGTACCCACCTTCGTTTTCGTCGGCAGCTACCTGTTTTATTATACCTTGTCAAACAGTCGAGTTGAATTGTCAAAAGGTTGTCAGGTATTTCGAAAATCGAAAGTGAATTCAGCACATAAATAATACGTTTATATCGAGAATTTAAATCGAGTTCAACATGCAATTTGGTGAAATACAAATAATTACTGTTCAAATTAGGGTATGTGAGTGAAGGTTAATTTATACAGCAACAATATGGGTTTATGTTGAAAACCTGAACGAGATGGTCTTATTGATTGATAATATGCGTAAAAAAGAACAATGCATGAAGGTTAAAGTAAAATTCCGTTCCAGTGAGGAAATTGACATTTTAACCCGTAAAATTTTGTTGGCATATGTTTTGTCTATTTTCGTATTTTATCATATTAGCTTAATCTATCCTGCTCGCACTATTTCCTTGCAATGTTTTAATAATATAATTTCAAAGTATTGCAGCTCATTTCTGTAATCTCACTCGAGAAAGTTCTCTATTTGATAACGTTAAACAAATTCGTCATTTTTAACTCTACTAGTTAAGTTTATTTGTTTTTATAGGTACTAGTTGAGAAATTGTGTGGAATAAGAATGAATGTAAAGGGATAATATAACGGAGTTTCGGTGAAGCCACTGAGATGAAATATATGGAGAGAGCATATCATAGTAATCTAAGAATAAAATGTGACATTATCAGGGAATTACTGTATGAGATTTAGTTTTTGTAGATTTATTTCCAAGTGCCTTTATGCGGTTTATTGCATTAAGTGGTAACCCACTAAGCGGACCTATTTCAGTACAAATTTTCTGGAAAGGATAACTGTTTTGAAGATTTTGTAATTAAAATGGTTTGTGATCTTATCCGGAGTGATCTTATTCGGGTTCAACTGTAATATTATTTATAACACTATATCCACTTGATTACTAAAATTTGACGATCCCATGACGATATCATGAACTGTCAAACACGGTTCTGCCCGTTGTTAACTATATTGTGACGTCCTTTTTAGTGCTACAGATGCCGCAAGTAAACGGAAGTTGTAGTTGAATGTGGCCTTTAACGCTAATGCATCCGTGTCCGTGTTTATCGACTGCGTCGATTTGATCACGTCTCTGGTCTATCGGGTGGGCTGTACAGTATGATCCGCACAAGGTGCGTGTTTCGGTTTAAGATTATTCGCGGCCTTGTTTCCCCTAATTTGACGAGGCGCGTTACATTTCTGAACTCATTGCGAACTCGGAATATACTTGTCCCTCAAGATCTAAGTATCTTCAGTCTCGAAAATCCTTCTTTGTGGTTGCCTCGAAACTGTGGAATGGTTGACTTGTGGAGTGTAAGGCCGCTGTTTCTGTGAGCCAATTCAGGAGAATTTCGACTAGACATTAAATCCCTAATTCCAATTAGCGAAATTATAGCATTTCCTTTTTTACTTTTTCTTCTTTATAGTAGATAGTATGCTAATCTTGTTGTTTATTTATTTATTTTTTATTTTACTTTAGTTATTAATTAATTTGTTGATATATTTTTTTCTCTAATGCACGATTTAGACCTGGAGTAGATTCAGGCCAGAATTCTACCTCAAGTGGAATGAAATTAGGTACGAGCAGTTTGCGGAGATTCCGATCAGCGGGAATCCGGAGTTGGTGGACTCGGTGTTTGGAGGTGCTCGAGGTATAAGGGCACCGTCAGACCGGATTGTGGTCTTCTGGGATGTCATCAATGCCTCCAGGGACTGCATCGCACAAGTACACACCACACAAGGATACGAACTGGTCGCCTCGGCACGGGAGCGGTTTCGAAGGTTGAGTACCAGTAACCCTGAGGTGAACTGCTTGGTCAGCTTCGTGCTGACGCTGGCCAAGTCCACGATTCACCTTTATTGCTTGAGGGTGGAGAGTGGGTATCACACCACAGAGACAGTACACGAGCACACAGAGGCCCCTCCTAAGTCCTTCTTCGTTGCCAGGTTGCAGAGGCGCTTGCGTCTCGAATACCTGGCAACGAAGCAGGTCACATTC
>QYTT01089326.1:48287-64296 GCA_006980735.1 Dasypogon diadema | reverse complement strand
GGCGATCAGTTGTACGTGATCGAGTTCACTTTGATGTGGTGTGCCCACTGATCAGCTGATAGTATCTAAAGTAACTACATATAATGAAATGGTTTAGTATGGAACTGTCTTTTATATCTTGTTCGACGGATGACAACATTATTTAATTTAGTCTCCAGCATGCTTGTGTATAGGTATAAAATATCTACCACCGGTATTATTTATAACAAATCCCAGCAAACACTTGATATACGGAAGACGATTAGACCTGGGCTCAAAGAAAACAAAGATGAGGTATCTAAAGATTTCCTCAGGACATGTCTGGATTTTATCAAGTATCTTGGGACACACTAACTCCAAAAATAACATGTCTTTAGAAGTGAAGACCCACATCAATCAGGGAAACAGGGCTCTTGCCTCGCTCAAGAGATTATGCCTACTACCTAGGAAATAGAAAGACAATACTTACCGACTAATTATTTACTAAATCTGTAATCATTTACGCAATTTTTGGTGGCCTTTTTATGCGTTTCCTTGTCTTTACACGGTTTTTTTCCTTATGGGCAAATCTAATGAGACCCCTTCCTAACATTTTATTTAGTACAAAGTATATAAAAGATTTTTGATTTGATTTTATAATACCTAAGAATTTTTTGTATCTGTTGAAATTTCCATAATTTTCTACTCAAATCTTCTTACAAAGCCTTTTCAGAGTTGATAGCTTTTTAGAGCCGTACCTTTAATGCCACCTGTAAGCTGTTGACAAAAAAGATCATTATTATTTTTGAAACTACCAAAATTATATGTGCAAGTATTGAAGCCAGTAAGTAGTGTAATTATAATATCGTCGGAATAATTGACACGCAACGGCTATCGTCCTAAAAATGAACATTTTTCTGATAATTATTCTACAATACATTCAAAGGATGGCTTTTTTTATGTAAAAGTCAACGTTCTACTCGTAACTGCCGTGAAGTTTCATATGTTTACACTTCAAACAATTTCGTAATACTATTCGTAATACTTGCACTTCAAAATAATTAGACATTACGTATAAATTGCAGCACCCTATCGTTTTAAATTCTGACACAGCTTATCATTATTTATCGCAATCAGATTCGATTGATTTCATGCTTGCGGGTAATCAAGCTAATTGTTCCTGATTAATTGATAATAAACACCTATCGTGTAATGTGTTAGAAAATTATTTGGAAGAATAAATTCAATAATAAATTTTATAATTATTATATCAACCATTCACACATTTTTCCAGAACAAAATTGATCATTCCTCCAAAGACCCTTACAAGAGTGTAAGTCATTTTTCTCAAATAAGCCTTGTTACCAGGAATTCTGGAATTTTAAACCCACTATCCAGTATCAGTTCAACCAAGTTGTTGACGCAGGGCTTACTTGAATCCATCATTTCAATGCAATTTTAGCTTTGACGAAATTCCTATTTGGAATTTTGGACCCTAATCCTATCTGGAAATATTGATAACTTATCTATTCTTAATAAATTTGCTGAAAATTATTTTAAGCTGATTTACCGGAGTGATTGCAACTAATCAAAAGCTCTGAGATAACTTCTGAGATTAAATTTAGGAAATAGATAATTATATGCACCCACAATTCGAATAATATTTTTCCACATAAATTTTTTGAGTAAGCTTAATTATTTTCTGATTTTGTGTTTTACAGGGTCAATACGAACGCCATTCTTATCAGGGTCTACATTTAATGTAACATGGCACTTAGCGTATCCACATCGGGTGAGTAATATTGCAATCTAATAAATATAAAAATAGTAAAAACTTGAGTGATAGAAGTTAGACTAGACTGATATTTGCAATGTCGACTAATTCGACTCATTCTATACCAGAAAGGCAGTTGTTGGAATTCTCCGATTCTCTCAGAAATATTTATTTTTACCAAGACCACGAAAAATAGTATGAGATAGAAAAAATAACAAGCAAAATAATAAATGAACAAACATTTCTAAAACACTGAGCAATATAGGTGCCTGCCTCCAATTTTAGAAGTTTTAAGAGATGTGTTCTAGCTGACTGAAATGTAAGCGGAACCTATTGTTTCTATTAGTGGCCTACTACTATTTATTTTAAAATTGTAATTGTATTGTATTTGAAACAATATAAAAAATATATTTCATTTGTCTACTTTATTCTGCGGTTACAATTTATGTTCGTTACAAGCTAAGTTATAGTCCTAAAGGAACAGGACAGAATTTCGGGATAGAAATGGTGAATATAGGAAGGATTCCCATTGACACTATCGCCAGTCAAGCAGAAATACAAACGTTTCGAGAAGGGGTGCATATCCCAGAGTTATTTTTGCAGAAGCCAAATGAATAAAAACACAATCAGAGGACAAAGTGTGCTATTATTTTACAATAAATTAATTTAAACTATAATTATTTCCCTAGAAGCTAAGTCTGTTTACCTTCACAATACTAAATGAGTGATCATTGCGAGAAGACTTCCGATTGTCAGGTAGATTCCTGCAGCACTATTCTCTTTCTTCAAATTTACCACGTTGCAATTATGATCTGCACAAATCCTACATTTCTTGTTATCTTTGCCGTCACATGGCAAATCTGATAGACAACCCCGTTGAGTGATTTTCTTATCATTATAGTGCACTACACAACTATCGCCCTGTATGTATTTGGAACAAACTGTAGCGTTCTTTGGACTTGCTTCACAGGCCTTGTCATTACTGGAGTTACATGAGTAGCAACGTCGTCTATCCTTCGGGAACACCTATTTATAAAAGAAACACGTAATATAAAATTGTTGGATGTTCGAGTAACGAAACACGAGTAGTGTGGAATTATCCCAGTAGGAAATAGAGTGATTGATGAGCACAGTAATGAATAATTTCATCGTGAATAACAGAAGTCATTAGCATCAATGACACGGTAATTCAAAGGGTAAGGTAAAAAAGAATGCCAATGATATAGTAATGGAAAAGGTATTGTATCAAAAAAATTTGTGTTTTCTTGTTCAGCTGTGTTTGTTTCTTAATTCTGAGCGACAGCTCTCGAATATTCATAAAAGCAAAAGAACAAAATAGAATGGCAATTAAAATTGAGTAAACCTAACTCTTTTCACCCTTACATTTTTTCAATAAGTCATTGAAAGAAACTAAAGAGTAATACATGAATATCAAATGTCATTTCTGTGTTTTAAAATTCATTGGTGTTGGAAATGAATAGTAGTAATGTAGATAATGAAGTAATGAACACATTTCCTACTGGGATATAGCTTACTTCAGTTAGCAGTAATTAAATATTACTGGTCTCTGTTACTATATAGAGGAGTATAATTTTTATGATATATCTTTTAATATTTGTTTAAGTGAACATACCTCGTCGTTACATTTTTCGCCCAAGCAAGTCTGGCAGTAATCAGATTTTTGCAGGCTGCATTGTATCCTTTCCAGAGTATCTAAGTCAGTGGCACATCCCCGGAATGTGATTCCATCTGAAATAATAGCTGTATCTTAACAAAGGCACTTACTTGAAGTCATGTCCCACTTACCTCTAATTTGCGTGAAGCAATGTGTGTTTGGCGCATTATCGCAATGCGTTACTGTGTTAATTTGTTTAGGGTCAGTGGCGCAGAATAGATTCTCTATTGAATTACATTTAAGGCAGTTTTGAGGCTTTGGCATTTTGTTCAATTTATTACAGCTGTCTCCGTTACATATGACTAACTGATTTTTTAACATCAAGTCAGGTATACTTGCCGGTGGTAAACTGCTTTTACATTGAGCGGATGCAAATTTTTTCGTGGTGTCAAGAAGAAATATGCACTGATCCCGCTTATTATAGCTCAAGCACACTGAAGGTTTTGCAATTTCGCAACTAACCCCACGACAATTATAACATTTCAGGCGGTCTTCTGGCAGTTTATGAGTGTTACATTTCTCTCCAGTGCAACTTTTGCATTTTTGACCATTTAATTCACATAATTGTCGGTCAGCTTCTTCTTTGTCATCTAAACAGGTCCGAATCAACTCGTAGTTTGGATCAAGTTCGTCTGTGCCAGGGTAAAGAGCAACCATACATGACTTGTGACACTTTATGGTACTCTTTATAGCTTCTGGATTTGTAACACAAAGCGGATTGCTGTATGAATTGCAGTAAAGACACTCAATATAATCTTTTTTATCTGTAGCGATGTTACATCTGTTTGATTTGCACGAGAAGCATTCCTTGGGATTATTTTTGCAGTAGCCTCCAACATCTTTGGCTACTGCGCTGCTGCATCCTCGGCTTATTACCTTTCCATCTTTGAAAATGGTATGACATAGATCTAGCCTTTCACCGCAAGTAGTAGCGTTGGTTGGCGGACCGTCACATTTACCTTTGGGACAACTGTAGCATTGGAGAGGAAGATCTTGCCACATGCCTATTTGTGCAACTGTGCTCCCTAAAGAATGTATATTATAATGCATTAGACATGGTATTTATAGTACTGTGGGTGAAATTAAGTTATAGAGGCAATTCATGTTGCAAAGTAAAAATAACTTTGTGGAAGTATGTACTGTAGCAGTCCACGTTAAATATACGAAGTCAGGAAAAAACATCGGTATATTAATTTATTTTTAATTGCATTATTATTATATTCATTGTTGCAAAAAAACAGCTACATTCAGGGTCAATTGATACAGAAGAGGCATAGAGTTTATTCTGAATAAAATAAATAAATTTTTTTAAGGTCGTGTGGCCTATAGATCCTTGTGTCACTATAAGGCTTCGAATTCGCTTGAAGAAAAAAAAGTTTAATTAATCTTCTCCCATTGTAACGCCATCTACCATGACACAGATAAAATATGCTGCAGACGAAAGTTACACATTTTTCCCCATAGAATTCGAATCTCTATAAAAAAAAGTAGGGGTTCCAATTTATAATGTCCAATTCGCCCCCGCCTCCATTTCAAAGGAGTGGCTGAATAGAAACCAAAAATTTTGAAATACGAAAAATATGTGGAACTAAACTGTATGAAATTTCAGATTGCACATTTTTATTACAACACGAGTTCACTATCACGTCAAGTCAATTGAAATTTCCAATGCCTCATTTAAAAATAAATTCATCGAAAATATTCGTTAATGTTCACTGTCTGAGAAAAAACCTTGCACCACTGAATTTGTTTTATTTAGAGGGAGTGCAAACTTGACTATTTCGTTTGAATTCAAACCAAAATTGAACACGGCAGTTATGTAATACAAAAAGTTCAAAGGCCGAATTAGATGCAGTGTATTGAATTTAAATGAATTTTCCCAAACTGCATCAGAAATCGCCTTTTTACCAATTTCTGTGATTTTAATATTCAATTGATATCTTCGCCACGCAGCAATTTATGTAAAGTACGATGCCATGTGAATATACTTTTCGAAGTACACATTCAGAAAACAGAAAAAAGTAGCACACCAGAATCACTAAATTGTATCTATTAATTTAAAAAAATCTACTTTAAGATAATTAAGCACTTTGCACTAACCTAGGAATACTGCGCACAGAACTGCAACGATTATCCCAAAACGATTGGACATGTTTGGCGTTTCACAAATTTTCACAATCTATAAACCAACTATTGGCGTTTTGAAACACTACGAGACTGAAGAACACTGAAACACTAATTAGTTTAATTTATTGCTTCCATTTTATATATCTCGTTCGTTATCAGAATTTGGTATAGATTTCTAGGTTACACAAGTGAAGGTATTCGTCAAGTGGGTTCAGCATTTTTGGATTAATATTTTAAAGGGGATTCATTAGGTATTTGATAGGCGCTCTTTGAAATTGCCTTCTTATCAAAAGGCAATTAAAAACTATTGAAGTAATGCCGTAAAAAAAGTTTCCAACTGTTTATTTACTGAAATTGCGAAACACTTTCACTGCACAATAAAGATAAATGAGAAAATTGATTGCGTAGATATAGTGTGACATCTGGAATCAACGGATGCATTTTCAAGATATCCCAAAAGTAAATGTGTCGAAAATATTTCTGGATGCCAGCAGAATTATAAAACATATCCAGATAAGCTTCATTGAAATTGTTTGAGTCACTTTAGTTTTGAAATTCATGAGAAATTGATTCGTTCATTACACACGGCGACAAAAATCTTATCTTGTATTTTTTAAGTTGTGAAATGAAAATGTTAAGGTAATGTTAGGTAGAGGCAGAACTTAGCTCATGTTAATACTTTCAATGCCAGAAGAAGATAAAAAGCAAATGGACCTAAGGCTGAACATATTAGAGACCTCAGATGATAGAAATATGCTTATCAACGAGTTATTAGATTGTTTTAAAAGCTCTGTCAAATTATTAGTGAAAACAATATTCTTTATTTTGAAAAATTAATATGCTTAAGATCTTACCAATTTGCCCACTATTATCTATTGCCATCCTTTATCCCCCTAAGCTGTGCTGTGTGCATCATAGGATTGTTCCCTGAGCTTAGGCAATACCTTAAAAAAAAGATTATTGGACGGATAGTATTTCTCGCTTCCAGCCTGTTCAAGAACTGCTTCAAACGATGCCATTCAAAACAGTCCACCAAATTTGTCCATTCTGTTTATGGGGTACTCATCCTGAGTACTTCAGCACGAAAGCAAGTCAATGCTCGGCGATAGTCAGTTATCCACTTTTTTCCACAAAACCAGCAATGTGGGTGTTAATTAGCAGCCAAATTTTTTGGTGCATTAAAGGAAATTTATCGTCCATGTAAGTGCGATAAAACCTGTATTAAAGATTTAACAAAGTTCTGAAGTTATGTTATTAATTTACTTCCTTTCTGTTAACAATTATTAGTCACAGCTATCGTCAAGCTTAATTATCTAGCTTACCTTATCTGCAGGAAATACTTCTGCCAAAAGAAGCAGGCAAATGAAAATTTATTTGCTATCTATTCATATCTTTCAATTATTGAGTGGGTTTTATCGCTCAATTAACAACAACCAAACCATTAAAATTTATATTACAGCTTCACCAAAAAAACACAATATTTTTTGTTATTAAAGAGGACTTCCAATAGTCCTCCTCCTCCTCCAATCGTAATTTAGACCAATTTTTCAACTTGATTTGTGGAAAATTTAGTGTTAACTCAACATATTCACTCAACCCTTCAAATCCCCATTCCTCCATCCCTTGAGCCTTGGCTTCACCGTAAAAAAACGGGGTCACGTCCCACATTTGGTAATACTGATTTTTCGCCTAGTCTGCAATACGCCTTAGTAAATATTTAGAGGTCATCCCCGTGGGAGAGGTTCAAGAGCCAAAAGAAGCCCCCTCCCGGACCAATTCATCCGCCTTCTCATTGGCATATATGCCACTGTGGCCTGGCATCCATAAAATAATTAAATCATTGTTTAGGGACAGATAGTTAAGAACGAATTTGCAGTCCCTTACTAGCTTAGAGATAACAAAGAGATATAGAAGATTAGTTTCCTCAGAGTAGAGATTAGGTGATTCGAATTCTCCCTCGGTGGAATCTTCAGGTCGAACTTTAAGGTAATTATGACCTTTGTCAAAAACGAGAGTCTCTGTTCTCAGCATCTCAAAAATGGACTTATAAGGAACAGGCGAACCCGCATGCACCCACCATGATCTTCTTTGATCACAGCTGCATAACTTCCATAGGTGTTGTAAATGGCTTTTCAGAGTGGCTTAGTTGTTAGTCCTAATCTATATAAGGCTTCGCATTCACAGAGCATGTGTTCTGCCGCTTCAATTTTTTCCATACAGAATTGGCTTTGATCATTCTCAACAAGACTCATTTTCTTCAAGTTATAGCTTAGTGGACTGGACAGCGTCCCATGAATCCAGTGAAAAAGCTAGTGATGACCTTCATCTCAAAATTGTTGAGTAAGAGTATTACACTCGTTCTCTGTAGCAACAAGCTAATAAACTTCTTCGCCTGGCTTAGATCAGGATGATAATTCCAATATTCCTCTCTTGTTTCCCAGCTATTGAGACTTTTCAGTATTTGGCTCTTTGCATAATCGCTGGAAGTTTTGGGTTCATTGAAGGGAGATTCTACACTGTCCTTTGCAAGTCGGACTGCAGTTTTATTTCTCTTATAACAGTCTTGCTCCCCTGGTATCCACACCAAAGTAATACTGTTGTTGTGTTGTGTCAGTTACTTGAGAGAATTTAAGTAGCTCCACATAAAGTTTCCTTCACAAGCGAATGAAATGAGTGCCTGACTCTTCAATTGACGAGAAATATAATAGGTCAATATCTTCTCACCTGATATTTATCAAGCAAGCCCGTCAAAGTAGTCCCTTTTTAAAGAAAGAAAACCTTGTAATGGTTGTAATGAGTTACTACTTTTTTCCTGGCTAAATTCCAAATTCTCTTCTGTAATGAAGGATGTTTAACTTGCGCATTTTCATTAGAAAGCAAATAAATCTGCAATCAACCACATGGCCAAACACCTGGTCTAATAACTGTTCGTGGTAATGAGTTTGCTTATCTTACCCTGCAATCTCAGTAGGCACTATGCGCAACTACAATCTGGGAAATATGTCCAAAGCGAAGATCAAAATAAACAAGTGGCTACAAATGAGTGCTCGCACTTCCCAGTCTTTCAGGTAGTGAGGAAGCTGGGTGAAGACAAGTCCGAAGTCCCCCTTGTAGCGCCGAAATGAAAGCAAAGAGAGATGCCTCCTCCGACGACATCTGAGGTGAGCGTCACGAAATCTATTCACACCTTATTTCGCCGCGACTGCATAGTTTTAAAACTGAATGCTCTGGAAAGACACATGTAATTAAATCCGTCACAACGGCTACTGCACTTTGGTGTCTTAGAGCTCTAGCTCTAGCTACATTGCAATTAATCTAAAGTGAAAAGTCATACTCATCGGGAAGCTCACAGATAAAATTACATAACATAGGCTGTGACGGGTTCCTTGAACTTATTAACGGTCTTGATGACTGGTAGATACCAGAGGGATCTGAGTAATGTTTGTATTATTTTGATTTTCAGGGTGGTTTCCGGTTACAGCTGCTTGACGAACTGGAGAGGCCTGTTCTTGACCTGACGCCTTCAGTGAACGGCTCTGAGTTTGTTAGAACGGATGCCACGTAAGTATCGCACGTAATCAGATCTTATGATAGATTTGCTTACATCTTTCTTTGGCACAGAGCCCAGGCATTCGAAGTTCATATACCAAGTGATTTCACGTGTCCAAATTGCACCCTTCGTCTCCTCCGACAAGCGGATGAATGGTCCAATGGATACAGATTTTGGTCATGCGCAGATATTGACATTAAGGAACGCAAAGAGTTCAGAGAAACATGTACCGGACACGGAAAGTATTTCCCGTCTAGATGCAAATGCAACAAAAATTTTTACGGTGACAGATGTCAGTATCGGGATGAGTGCACAACGAATCAGGATTGTGGAATCCAAGGCCAATGTATTGATCTTAAGGGGACTTCGTTGCCAAAAAAACTTTGCTACTGTAATTTGGGTTGGCACGGACCAGGCTGTAATAAAAGTAATTACACCACCATGCGTTACCTACGTACTCAAGCATTAGTAAACTCCCCCCCTCTCTTTACAGAATCACCGTATAAGACGACAACTCTTGATCTTTCTATATATTCCATGAAACAACTCTCACCTGATTTCCAATTATATTGGAGAATTCTAGAGGACCTAAAAGAAATTGAATTTGTGGCCAAAGTGAATGGAACCTCGTGGGTTGGGGTAGGCTGGAGACCGCGTCAACTGACTGCTACCTGCAAGAATTTCCCAAACATTCAGGACAATCTTGATCTTAACCGAAACAATGCTACACATCATCACAATGAATCTTCGCCTGAACCAATTCCTGAGCCAGATTCCAAAGCCGGCAATAGCCATATTGTTGAAAGTATCCCTTCTGCAGAACCTGAACCATCTTCTGAGCCCGAACCATCTTCAGAACCAGAACCGTCATCAGAGCCCGAACCCAATGCTGAGCCTGAACCAAGTTCAGAGCCAGCACCCAATGGTGATGCATCTCATTCGGCGATAACATCGAAGACGAAACGTGTTGCTGCAAATTCAGAAACCACGCCAAAGGATGGCATCACTGTTGCCACCAGTGTTTCATATCGTGTTAGTGCAAAAACAGGTAAAATCTAAAATTTTAAATAAACTCTTTTACTTTTGATATTTTTGCGCAGGAAGGAAACGTCGTCAAGCTGTAACGCCTAGTAAGTATCACTAATAGTTAGTTCATTTACATTAGGTATGGTCAATTTATCTTAACCTGGATGCAGTCGAGGCTCTAGAAAAGCCTTTAAGGCTGCTGTAGAATTGGTGCACGTAACAGCTGAGATTGTGTTGATGGCTCTGTGTACTTTTTTTTATCCACATCTGACTTCCGATTCGTTTTCTTCTCTAAGCTTGTTGCTTAGTAACTATTTAATCAAACGACATCGTTCTCTATCGAAAAAAGCGATATGTTTTTTATTTTTTAATGAGAGGAGAGGTGTTTACAATAACTTAAGTTAATTGAGGGTGATGCCTACAGCTTGTATTTTCCTCATCTTCCCCAACTCCATCTAGGAAACTCAAAAATGGAATCGAAAGAGGACGGTTGCTTTATGTTCTCCTCCATATTTGATACAATATCTTATATAGAAGCGCCCCACGATTTGAGCCATCTGCTGATAAACAAGAGGACCTAATGAGTAAAGGACTGCAAAGCAAAAATTCTAAAAGGATAGAAAATGTTAAGATATTGGAATTTAAGTCTAAAGTCCCCAAAACCAGTAATTATTTTCAATCTTGCGTGAGGCTTGCTATTTCCATCAGGTTCAATAATTCAAGCAAGCATCTTTGATATATTGACGACTTTGACCTAATGGGCAGAAGTCCAGCTGATATTTTTGAAATTGTAGCAAACCTTACCGTAAGCGAATTAAACTTTGAATTTTTGTAATCGACTATTCTGAACTTCCACCTCCAGGTGTTCATTTCTCTGTGGCACAAAGGTGTGAGCCAATTCAGATGCAATTAAAATTGTGACAATAAATTCAAGACATTTGCCTATATTTATTTAAGATTCCCAGTTTCCTCTTCTCCTATACATTCCTTACTTTGTTAAGTGTTTTTAAGTTAAGTTTTTGTTTGATTGTCAGCATTCATAAATTTACTTTTGAACTTTAGGCATTTTAACATCAATACCAACAGTTCAACCAGAACCCCATTCTGAGCCGGAACCGATTTCTGAGCCTGAGCCTGAGCCTAGCTCTGAGCCTGAACCCAAATCTGAACCGGAACCTAATGCAGAACCAGAACCTTCATCAGAATCTGAGGTATCTTCTAGAGTAACTTCTGTGCCTGAATCATCACCGGAACCTGCCTCAGAGCTAGAGCCAGAACCAGAACCAAAATCTGAACCTGAACCCTCCGCTGAACCAAAAGTAGCTACTGAAGCTAGTGTAATAAGGACCTCTTCCCAGCACTTAGGTAATTATTTTTGCTACACAATGAATAATGAAAATTGTTTCATAGGCATATAATTACAAAATAAATCTTTTACCACAAGCCAACAAACCAGATAAGAATCATCCGTACACACCTCGCCATGATTTCAATCCTATGGACTGCACAGATATCGTAATTGGTAGCGCACGGGGCAAAACAAGCAGAGTCGGTGACTACTACACGAGGGACAGATCTACTCCTCGGGAAGATGAATTCTGGGGAGGTAAATCAGATTTAACTCTAGGCACTGGATTCGAAGAGGATGGAGTCACGACAATTATTTTCCGAAAGAAACTGGAAGCAACAGAACCAACTGATCACAGCCTTACGGACGACTTCACCCATGTTATATGGGCTAAAGGTCAAGAGCCGGGAAGCTACGTTCACTTCCCCCTTTCGGGTTTAGAAAAAGAAAAGGCTTCAGTTCAAAACTTCTATCAACCGGATGAGCTTAAGTACCACGGCCACAAAATGCAACGAGGAGTGACAGAAATAAATTTCTTTGGTAAGGAAGTTGAGGTGATGGCTCGTTGAATTCCAAATAATAGTTTTAATCGTTTGACAGAGAAGGAAAAACAGAACGAGACGGAAGAAGGCAGCAACATATTAGAAAACGATTGCTACGGCAACTGGAAACATCCCAAAGGATGTTCCCAGCCGGATCATAACTGCGAGTATTACGTCAGCTGGGAAACTGTCGGCAGAGGTGATGAAATGCGATGGTACATAGAAACAACCAATACTCAAACGTGGACTGGAATTGGATTCAGTGACGATAACCGGATGTCACAAACAGATGCGGTGCTAGGCTGGGTGGATCGAAATGGACGGCACTTTCTAATGGATACAACAATTAACGGCTATTCACCACCAAAGATTGATGAAATTCAAGACATTTACAACACCTCGGGACGAATAGAAAAAGGTGTAACTGTTTTAGAATTCACAAGGAAAAGAATTAGCAACGATAAAATACAGGTAAGATTTTTGCGTACGTGTTAAGACGAAATATCTCTGCAGTCCTTATCAAGTACGCACATGGCTTTTTTATGCTACAGATAAAGCTTAGGTGATGACTTATAAAAAAAGAAAAAAAAAGGAAATAGAACCTTGGATAAAAGATTGCAGTACAGTAGATACTGTTGTATAGTACATTCCCTTTGAGTATGCCTGACTCATAGTCGGGAGAACTTTTGTGTTCAAACAGAAGTTTTTTTTTCAATTATTTTATTTTATTTTCAGGACCTCTCCTTCACAGAAGATCACTGCTTGTACTTGTTTTTCCCAGTTTTGGGGGGTGCATTCAACGCCGTGAATAAAAAGATAAGAAAACATGAGAAAATTCCCATCGTAACTCCAACTCGAGTCTGTATAAAGTCATGCGGAAAAGGTACTAACCACTACTACCAGTAAGATATTGGTATACTGATCTGTTTTGTATGCTTTCAGAGTTAGAAACTCTGATAATTGGTCCCACTACCCCTGCACCGAATCGACTAGTTTATTCTGTTGCAGTTAGGCTAGTAAATTTGGCTCAGTCCTTCGAAGCTCCTGAAAGGAATACACTTGAATTCCAGAACTTAGCAACAACAATCACAGATTCCTTTAACGGTGCGTTAAATAATATTCCAGGATATTACAAGCTAGATGTCTTAAACTTTGATAAGTAAGTCTTTAAAGCAAAAAAATAAAGCAAATAAATGTAAAATATTAAAAATCCTTTAAGGGAAGGGACTAGTATGGTGGCGCATATGAATGCAATTTTTGATAAAGCTGCTTACGAGAAAGGAAGATCTCTGAAACCGGAGCAAGGTACAAATAGTATTGAAAACGCTGAAGAAGAAGGAGAATTCATCCGAAAGGCTCTGAGCGAAAGTATAGCAACAGGAACAGTGGGATCACTAACAGTAGATCCTCAATATTTAGAATTTAAGTCTGTTGATTGTGAGTTTCCTTACACTTTTTTTGCTATACACCGGATCTGAAAGTCCAGTTTGTTTTCAGATACAACAAAGACTTCAGATAACGACTCCAGATCGTCCTTTTTCCAACTATCTGAAGTTCGACTGTACACAGTTCTGGGTTGTATAGCTGCTCTTGTTCTCATCGCACTGATACAGGCATCGTGCACCATTTACAAAACATCCAGGAAGAATCGAAACCAAAAGGTAAGTACACATAATCATTATTCAAATGCCGATGAATGCCATGATATCGCATTACAATTGAGACTAACACGTTTAATGTTTAAAGCTAATATACATAATACCCGAAGAATGGAGGATGTATCAGCAGCGATATCAGCCATCTAGTGTTCTCTAACCGAACATGCAAAGCTTATCTGTGTTATCCATTCGTTAAATGTATTAATTATAATAGTTCCACGCAAGCCGAAGTTAATTGTATTAAGTCGAACAGTTACCAAATTTATGTTACTATTGTTAAGTTTGCGCTATGTTTTTACGCTGTTTCTATACGCTGTACCCATAAGTAAATGGACTGCAGACCTTCAATCTGTCTATGGGTGATTTCTCTTCTTCCTTTATTCCTGATCGGTAATTGTTCATTTTTTTATATATTATAGAAATTTTTTCCTTCTACCTTCAACCAGTCAGCATATAAAATTGATTTTTTTTTCTCTTCTAAATAATTTGAGTGATTGGCATATGTTGTAATGAGATGTAGTGGATCTTGGTGACGGTTTGCATGGTTGTTGTAAGTTGCAAGAGCACAATATTTGTACGGGTGATACTTAATCCAACAATTTCAACTAATCGGTATGTGTTTGTAGTTAGTAATTTTATGTTTATTACTGCCTACTGAAGGATGCAAAGATTCGTTAATCCAAATTAAATAAAAGTTTAATTGAATTTCTGCATGAACGTTCAATGGAAATTTCATTCAGTTCTTTTAACAATGGCAAGATTTATGTTGTTTGTGATATTTTAGTTATAGAAAACACTGGAATACAAATTAACGTGTGTCGGTTAATATATTGGATTGATTGGGGAACTATATGCAGATAACCACTGGTGAAAATGTCAAATTACTTACAACATTGTAACTTTTTATTTGCCTTTTACGGAAATCCTTTGTGGTTTTAAGGTCGACTACTAACTCGACTATTTTAAAAAAAATTTAATTTGTATTTATTGGTTCTTGTACACAAGACTGGAGAATTTTATGTCTAACAACGACCTAATAATAACCTGGGACGTAAATATCGATGCCTGCTAAAATCTAAATCAAACTTTAAGATTCCGAACAGCATATACATCTCAATCAGATTAAAAACTTTTTCTGTAGAAGAGACCTTACAAAATTTCTCATTTTCAATAGGACCACATTAGCCAAATCCGCTAACTTTTAAAAACACGAGCACAAAATTTGATTTTCTCTCCTTCTTGACACTTATCAAATTTAATATGTAAAAGGAAGTCAGATTATATACCCTTTGTCTTTGATCATAAACTGAAAGGAGATAAACAAGTTTTGCAGGAAAAAATGCTACTTTCTCACAAATACCCTCACCACTCTATATAGTGTTCTCTGGGACGCCCATCCTCATGCTTTTCTAAATATTTACAAAAGATCTTTTATGATATCTTATTTTGATTTTATGTCCCCCTTCTTTTTTAACACCTGCTGCTCCTATAATAGATAGGGTTCAACATTGCACACCCTTCACACCGCCCTCGACACGATGTGCTCCATCCCCGCTATATTTCTTGTAGAAAGAAGAAAACTGCTTTTAGTAAACTTATCCTCACTAACAGCGTCCCTGATCAAAAGAAACAATTCTAGAAAGCCTCTCAATCTGTTCACCTTATTCTAAGAGCTTAAACCCTTTCATAATTACCATGCATCTCCATTCCTTTCCTTATCAGTCCTTCCGGTTCCAACCTAATATAATCATCATCTATATCATAAAACACAACTGTGACACTCGCTCAGTCCCCTCATTCTTACCAACACCCGCTAGAAAAACTTCTCTAGATTCTTCACTGAGAATTTCTCTAATTCCGATCTCGAGGGCTCCTTCTCCCTCGACATTCACATTAAACGCGTTACTCTTGATCCACATACCACTAGAGATCATTGTCCTCTCTGTACAAATCCCAGGTCATCTGGGTATAGAAGGCATCAAATGTGTTGACTCCATTGCGAGAAATGTCCCTTCCCCTCCCGATATACTCGAAGATAATTCCCTCATTTAAAACCCTCTTGAGTCAGTGGCAAAGCAAATGGGATGTCTCCCCACAAATTTCAATTTCGACACTTTTATAGATGTTTTTGAAAAAGAGGAAGTCCAAAAAGGGACTTTTGTCGGCGCTTCTCCTCGCTTTGGAATTATTACAAGTTCCGCGGGAAGGATGGGGGTGCAAAGCTGCAGCGAAGCCGGGAGGAGCTCCATTTACCTGATGACATTGTTTAATATTGTCATCTGGTAAATGTGGCTAAATTTCCTGGTTATATTTACATTATTCTCCTATTTAATTCCTATTATATTTTTTTT
>QYTT01089326.1:10889-48267 GCA_006980735.1 Dasypogon diadema | reverse complement strand
TCCATTCCTTTCCTTATCAGTCCTTCCGGTTCCAACCTAATATAATCATCATCTATATCATAAAACACAACTGTGACACTCGCTCAGTCCCCTCATTCTTACCAACACCCGCTAGAAAAACTTCTCTAGATTCTTCACTGAGAATTTCTCTAATTCCGATCTCGAGGGCTCCTTCTCCCTCGACCTTCACATTAAACGCGTTCCTCTTGATCCACATACCACTAGAGATCATTGTCCTCTCTGTGCAAATCCCAGGTCATCTAGGTATAGAAGGCATCGAATGTGTTGACTCCATTGCGAGAAATGTCCCTTCCCCTCCCGATATACTCGAAGATAATTCCCTCATTTAAAACCCTCTTGAGTCAGTGGCAAAGCAAATGGGATGTCTCCCCTTAGAGCTATTCTCTGTGGTCAACTCTATCCTTTGGCTTTGGAATAAAAGCCTTCCTGGATCCACAATAAACTGTCACCATTTGTAACCTTAGATTAGGCCATGTTTACATCAACCAACATCTTCGTAAGATTAACATTAAATTCTCCCCGAATGTCCTTCACACTAAAATTACACGTAAAGTGCTCCCTTCTCCCTTTGTTGAGTCAGTGGACGCCCAATCTATGGGGGCCCATATAAGCATCTTAACAAGCAATAATTTTGCAGCCACCTTGTCTCTTACGAACTTCATTTCAATTCAGAATATTTGCTTTTAAAGTGGAAATCAGATCCGAAAAAAAAACAATTCAAAAACTAATAAAAAATAAAAAAGAGAAGGGAAAAACATATAATCGTTTATCTTCTCGGAATAGGTTGTCTCCTTTGAATGGCAATAGTTTATTATTTTCTGGACGCGGGGCCTATGCTCCGATCTGGAAGGAAAAGAACAAATTTCAATTTCGACACTTTTATAGATGTTTTTGAAAAAGAGGAAGTCCAAAAAGGGACTTTTGTCAGCGCTTCTCCTCGCTTTGGAACTATTACAAGTTCCGCGGGAAGGATGGGGGTGCAAAGCTGCAGCGAAGCCGGGAGGAGCTCCATTTACCTGATCACATTGTTTAATATTGTCATCTGGTAAATGTGGCTAAATTTCCTGGTTATATTTACATTATTCTCCTATTTAATTCCTATTATATTTTTTTTTTTCAAAATTCTTCGTGCATTTATGTCTACTGAGGCAATTTTGCGACCTTGTACCATTCTTAATACGTTCAATCTGGCGTATACCACCGGTAGTACACGCGAGAACTTTAAGAGAAAATTACATGGTAAACTAAATGCAACATGAGAGAGCTCTCTTACTACCAAAGCTCCGGGTTGAACGTGTAAATATACTCTTGTACAGTTTTAATGAGAAAATTAGCCATCGTCGCGATATAATGAAGAAAGAGACCCTATATATATATAAAAACGAATGGCAGCGAAATAAATAGGGGTTGATTACGAATAATTTCTTTCCCTCCAAGTGGTACAAGAACCTACGGGCCGGGCGAGCTTTTTCAACGTTTGGATAGAAGTGATTGGAGAATGCTATTCATGAATGAGATTGGACCTTATCGAAAAACGCAAATAATGAGAAGTTGGTTCGACATGCAAACCAATATTCATTTCAGCATCGATGGAATACTCCTGCTCCCTTTGGTTCTTGGTAACTTTTTATGTGTCTTTTGCTCCAAATTGTAAATCACTTCTGAATGTTTAACCCCATATGCATTAGCTCTATGAAATATATAGAACAGTGAGATTTATCCAAATACATAGAGTGAGAAATGTATGTTGGTCTGATTGACAAATTATTTTGTGGAACACCTAGACTTGGCAATATCACAGCTTTGAGGAAGAAATACTTTAAAATTCAACTTTTAAGTATATAAAGTGGTTAACAACTCATGAAGATATGAAAGATTATGCAAAAACATGCGCTGCATCCACCTTTCTTTGCACAAGAACAAACCCGACTGTACTAACTCAAATCTCCGCCTCTTAATGCTGACTGGTTTGAAGCTTCCAAGGGAATTAATTACTTTTCTGCTTCATTTTTCAGGACCAGTTGATACCGAATTCAGCCTGGAAGGATTACTCTTCAAACACGAATTATGCCTTCGATGCCTTTGGTGAGACCGAAGAAAAAACGAACAAAGGCGGCTCCCGACCCCGCACCTCTTCAAGTCAACAAACACTTCAAATGTCCCACTCGCCGACGGGTAAAAGCCAGTACTACGATAACAATGGAAGGTCTTCAAGGTATGATGTCAACGGGTTGGGATCAACAGATCACCATGCTAGTCACTATCGCTACCCAAATGGTGATTCTGCACCAATTCCGAGAACCACTTATGGAGATCGTGCCTACTCCCTGCCGAGAACAGCAATTCAACATCAGAGTCCTATGCAACAAGGTTACTACACCCAAGATCGTCGAAATAGGCACACTCATCAGCATGGCGATCGGGAACGGGGGGAACGTGGGGATCATGGCAGGAGTAGCTCCACCGGCACAGATACTCCCGACTTCTACTTCATGCCATCGCAACGAAAATACTCAGGAGAAGTGGTGCGGGTCTATGTTGACTACAACAAGGACCCAAAACATTGAATTTTTACAATAAATTTGTTAGTCATTGTTTTCTGTTTTCGTGTGTTGAAAAGTACCACACTGATATTTTATAGCATGCAAAATAGTCATAAAAATAACCCGAAATGGGGCAAGGGTTGCGAGAAGAGCTTTAGCTTTTTTTTGTTGTTAAACCTTGCTTGAACCGTCCACTTTTTACGCCCTGTACGTATTTTCTCGCACCCCTCGCCCCACTCACCGTTCAACAAAAACCAACAGACATCAAAAGTTAACTCTATTATTTTACACTTGTAGCAGATGTTTATATAAATATTGTACATACCTAAGTTATTTATTGTTTTCTCTTTGAATATTGTACATTTACGTGAGAACTAACGAACAATCATCCCGCATACCTAGGATAAGGAGCCACTCTGGTGAAAAGCAGTATCTCTCGCTGGATTGTGAGCAATAGGTACCCTCACCCGCACACTTATTCCACAGGAAAGTGTTACAAATTTGAAACTGAAATTCAGAAACGACTTGATAAGTAGTTTAGCAAGTAAGTAAGAGTGTTAGATGTAATTAAGTTTTAAAGAAATTAGTGTTGAGGTCAGTGAGTGCGAACTCTTTTACGAAATCCCCCAGGACGCCCGCCCTACTGTTTGCAGTACGGGCAGACTTGTAAATTGGTCCTAAGCGAAAAATCAACAATTGTTGTGCAACGAAATTTTTAAGAAAAAATAAACCAAAAATTTTTGGACACAAAAACATGTTCTGTTTATTATTTCCTACCGAATAGTCTGACATTTCCACTATCTGGACTGGAGGTATAAAATGCCGAGAAATGTAAAACTTTTAGGTTTACTCAAGTTATTTACTGTCCGCTTACATTTTTTGTTGCATCGTCCTTGAGACCAAACTGGTATTTGGTTTTCGACATTAAAAAAGTTAAACCCAATGACAACACCGGGTATAAATAACTTTTTAAATATTCTCATTAATAATGTATTTTTTAAGCAAACGGTATTTACATGTAAACGAGGCCTTAAAAGTACAGTGCGTTCGATTTCGAACTTTCGAACATTTCTGCAGAATTACTTACTTATGAAGAACATTCTAAATTATATTTGGATAAACACGTTACATTTTTAATAGTCACTATAGCTACACTAAGAGATTATGCATCCGGGCGTCTCGTCTCTACTGGATAAACAGCAGATTCAGACTTGAAGCCAACTGACCAACAGCATTTCACAATAAACGTACCAAAAATGGTTGGGAAAATATTTCGATTATCGAACTCGATTCCAGTAGCGACTATCGTGAAGGAAAGTGAAATTAGAGGTGACGTCATTTATTTATTTGGAAACCGTCACCTTGACATAGTAATTCATTAGAAATAGAAATCCAATCTCCTCAATCCGGAAATAAGTTTGCTTGTGAAGAACACTTTGTGGAAAGTAGAGGAAGTAAAGGACGTTCAGTAAAACGTGTGTGCACTGCGTACTGAATGAATATGTTCTGATTGTGGTCTTTTCTTGCAGATGTCAGGAGTTGTGGATAACTTGGAAAATTTGGATAACAAGACACTTCGTCAAAAGTGCCTTGAGTATGACCTACCAGATATTCCAATTACAGATACCAGCAGGAAATTGTTAATTAAAAGACTACGGGCCGCAATGGCAGGTGGTCAAGAAACCAAACACAAAAATAAACTGGGACGGGAAACTGTTCGTGTCGTTAAGATGGGCACGGGAAAGGAATCCCCTACTAAGGCCAAAGCTTCTGGTCGAAGGAGTATTGGGACATCGAGTTTGACAGCAAAAGATGGCCCACTTGCACGCGCTACAGTTACGCAAAGAAGACGTTCTGGTCGAACCGGACTAATCTCCCAATTGGAACCTGTTGTACAATCCTCATTGAAGAGGAAAGCTGGAGGTGATTCAATACCAATTCCGGTAATCGTTGAAAAAACTACCACAAACCCCGTGAGGAAAACATATGAATCAGAAATTGTACAGCTCGACGATAGTGAGCCTGGAGAAGCAGACGAAGAGGAGCCTAAGGTAAAGCGACACACTGAGCACATGAGTCACACATATATTTCAGGATATAGGAATTACGGCAATACGAAGCCGCTTTCCTCTCTGGAAAAGAGGTCAGGCCTAAATTATTCGATCGGGAGCTCTCAACTAACGTCTGGGATTTCACAGGGAAAAGTTCATACAGGAGCTTTTCCTTATGAGTCGCCTGCGACAAGACGCTATACAGTAGGAAGTTATAAGAGTTCAGCAGACGGGTATCAACCGGAGTTCACTGAAGCTAAAGATGACCCAGACGCTCCATATCAGAGTGAATTTGTTCGGAGGCTTTGCCAACTTAAAGCAAATCCCATTAAGCCGGTGTATTCCTCGTCTATGAGGAGCGAACGGAAAACGCAGTATGATGAAACAACGTCAATCAATCCTAGGCGGGGAATCGGGCTCAATATGCATATGTAATATGCATTTTTACAAAGAAAAAAAAAGTGCGCAATAAAGCTACTTGATTGTGTGTTTATGAAGTTTTAACATTTTACTGTTTATTTCTATTGTTATCAAATAATGTAAAGGAAAGAAATAAATTATCAAAACGTCAACTAGAAATGACAATATTTCACTGTGATTGCATAAATGTGTAAAGAGCCCTATTGTGAGAGTAGTTAATAGTGCCCGTTCACTTACAATCCGCCTGCAGGCGAGGGCACCACCGGCTGGTAAATCCCAACACACACATATACTGGTCGCCGAATAGGCCAATGCCTCTGCAATTCATCGAAACTGATGAGATATTGCTCGTGTGAGGCGCAAAAACTGTCGTCCATGGCCTCGTGAATATCATTATTAATTAATTTTGCATAGGTGCGCTTTTTCTTTGTGAAAGTTACCAACGTTGATGATGAATCATAGTAAAATTATTTTACACCCAAGTCTGCTTCGTTCTTCGCAGTAAACGCACCAAAATTGTCGGTAAAATGTATCGATTCTCGATTTTGATGCCGCCAGACGAACCCATTGCACAGGGTATCGAAATTAACTGTGACGTCACTTATTTGTGATAAAACCGTCATCTTGACAAGGAGATTTTGAAATTTGAACGCCGTAGTTTGGGAGTAAATTTGTTTAAGAAGTGCGGTTCTGCAGAAAATCATATAAATAATAAAGTGAACTTAGTGAAGGGTGAGTTAAGGTATGTGGAAGTGACCAAATATGGTATGACTTTTTGCTTTTTTCTTGCAGATGTCTGGGGTCATAGATAACTTGGAAAATTTGGACAACAAGGCGCTTCGCGAGAAGTGCCTTGAATATGGCCTTCCAAATATTCCAATCACAGATACCAGCAGAAAATTGTTAATTAAAAGATTGCGTACTGCAATGGAGGGCGGCCAAAAGACCACAGAAAAAGCAAAATCGCGACGGGAAACTATTCATGTGATTAAAGTGGAAACAGAAACTAGTAAGGTAGAAGCGGCGAAGGAAACACCCAGTAAGGCGAAAGCTTCCAGTCGAAGAACAATTGGCACTCCGAGTTTGCCAGTAGAGGATGAACCGCCTGCACGCGCTACAGTTACACAAAGAAGACGTTCAGGCAGAACGACGCCAATATCTCAATTGGAACCTGTTGTGCCAGCCTCGGTGAAAAGGAAAGCTGATGATGTGATTAAAGAGGATGAAGAGGATTCGATTCGAATCCCGGTGATCGTCGAGAAAACTACTACAGAACCTGTCCGACAAACTCGTGCACCCTCATTGTCGAAAAGCGTTGTGGTTACAACTTCGTATATTAAAGATGTTCCGAAGGAAATTGTAGAGCTTGATGATACCGAACCCGAAGAACTAGAGGAAGAGGAAGAAGAACTGGCAGAGGATCTGGATCTGGAGCCACAATTTGAACCTGTCAAATATAAATATCTTTCGAGTTCAAGGAACTACGACACAACCAAACCGTTTTCGTCTTTGGAAAAAGGGTCCACAATAAATTATTCGATTGGCAGTCCGCAACTAACCTCTCGGATTTCACTAAGTAAGGCTCCGACAGAAACTCTGTCCTATGAATCAGCAGCAACTCGACGCTATACAGTAGGAGGTTACAAGAGCTCAACAGATGCAAATGAATCCAGGACCTTCGCGCACCAACCAGAATACATTGAAAGTAAAGATGACGATGCAGACACTCCATACTTAAGTGATTTTGCTCGAAGACTTTCTCGCCTTAAGGCAGATCCCATTACACCTGTGATTTCCACGCCTGTGAGAGCTGAAAGAGATGCACGTTACTATGGACCAGTCAGTGCCAGGCGAGGAATTGGTCAAAACGGTTCTATCAGCGATTCGTTTAACAATCTCCTCATAGCGTTGGATCGGAAATATCATCTTAAGAGGAATTTCATAATTTTTGCAGTTATTCTTGCTGTTATCCTTATTTTTGTTTTATTTTTTTAATTGCTTGGGCGGTTACAGCATACTCACGAACAAATCACTATTGGGGGAGAGTGCTCACAATTAATTTTACTCTAGGACTATTTAGCAGCCTTTAAGCTTAGAACAATTCAGGTGACTTCATTGCCTTTTTCAATTCACGGAGGATTTATGTTTTTGAAGAGATATTTTTGTAACATTTATAATCTCAGAATGTATAATAAAAATTTGATGTAGCCAGTAGAATTTCTTTTATAAACACTTAGCAACAACAACAACACACTACAAATTGTTAAAAAATTTTCCTTTACCTTCGATCTTCGAGGCAGCACAGTTTGTGAAATTTTCTGGTTGTAATGTAACCCGTTAGGAGTGCCTGCACAAATCTTATATAGTTTGTCTCCTTTTGTTTTACCGAGATAGAGCATCGGTAGATAGGTTGATTGAATTTTTACTGACTTTAGTAAGACCCTTTGTTAAGTTAGAGCGACCGTCACTCAGAAACCACAGAGCAGGCCTCACTTAGACCTGGAAAATGGTCTATTTTGATACCACGTAACATGGAACCTCACCTGAAAGACTCGTCTGCTAGTTCCCCCAATAACCAGAAGTATTCTCCTGATGTACTCTTCTTTCGTCTAGTCAAGCCGGAATATTCACAGAGAAGATGTTTAATACTTTCAAGCTGTTCGTTCGTCTTCTGCAGAAATCGTTAAAAGGAGCACCTATGTGCTTTCCATGCCTGCCAAAGGGGCAATGTTCTGTCACAACGGTCGTGATGTTACGTACGTTCAATGCACCTTCCCTTAAGCAACGAGGCCGTTTTCTCTGGACCACAATTACCTTGAGGTTTCGCAAGTAGCTAGCCTCATCTACCTACAGTTAGCTAATAGCCTGCTCATCGATATCTCTTTGCGAGTCTAGATGTCTGCTTATGGATCTCTCCGCTAGCGAAATACCTATATTTGAGCCCTTCCTCGCAACCTTATCGGTTGCTTCATTTCCTGGCAAATCACTGTGGTCCGGAATCCAGTGAAGAGTGATCCTTAACCGTTTGAGTGCCATTGCGCTTTGAAAAAAATCTGTCAAGAAATGTCAGACGTTTTTACCCTTTTTTCTTGTCACCTCTAGATCGTCCGATTCAGTGATGAATCACCTTTATTACAGATACTTAGATTAGATGTTAAAAACAAATTAAATAAGGACTCACATCGTTTATTGACATCAGCACTTCTCCACATCGTATGATGAGCATTCACGTAGCATCCTAGAACCAGGTTGATCATCTTATTTTGGGTTTCGTCCAACAGCTTGAGGACCTCTCCCGGTGAGGGAAGGTTGGTGTCATCATGCCATCATCATAAGAGGAATCCAGCAGAATTGGTTCTTCACTGCTGTGCAACCAATTAAGTACCGTTAGTCCCTTGGAGCTATAATTGGAGATCAAAAATAATTGGCTCTTGGCTTATCTGCGCCCTTCTAAAAGAAAAGCGTGTATTGTTGAAGCTTCAAGCCCTGAACAGCGTAATTTCTGACCCATGGTTCCTGGATCAGAGCAATATCGACACTCTCCTTCGTTAACAGGTGAGAGGGATTGCTAATTAACGCCCTACTGTGATGCAGGTTGATCTCCACTGTCTCCCTTATCAACCCCATTGGCTGTATGCATGACTTGGACTGGTGGAGGATTAATTTCATCCCTTAAGTGTGCCAAGCTTTGCTGCTCATCTTTTTCGGTGGCCACCCCCTCCACATTAGGATTGCAGGCTAACCAGATCGAAGTACTAATTGTAACTTGAGACGAAGGAATCTTTTCTTACAGATTTCTTGAAGACCACATGTAGGGAAGCCTTTAATACGCGACGTTTGGTTACTGGCAAGCCCAATCTGACAACAATTTGAGAAATACAAAAGGGATTTTTTGTATTGTTTCCGTCTGATTCTGATTCTGTTGGTTCTGTTAAATTTAGTAGTATCTTTTGAGGACACATAATTTCCATAGTTTTCGTCCTTTAAAAGAAAATTCTTCACAACTCGATTAGAACGTTTAATTTTCTGTGCGATTTTCCTGGCGGAAAATCTTCTACTTCTTTAAATATTTTAAATTTAAATTTTTCCTTTTTCGGTTAGCAGCTTTTCTCTTGACATTTTTTGGTAATTCTCGTTACTGAAAACAAGAGCTATTATAAAAACTAGAAGTAGTAATCACTTAAATACAACGCTTACCTTTTAAGACCACAGAGAAATTGTTTCTCTTTTCTTTTAGGTAACGTGATCATAAGTCCGGTTACAATTGCTAGTTACCTATTTTAACGTGCTATGAAAATTGTTATTGCGGTTATATAAATTGCGTCCACTGTATTATATATATATATGTATGTATTCGACAACAAAAGTTATTGAGGTGATTAATTTTTGCAACCTTTAGGAACGGTTAAAAAAAAACAATTTGCTTTCTAATCTTTTATTATAAATTTATAACTCGTAATACACTATGAACATCTCAAGATAAAATCAAAGGATATATGACGAAGGAGGTCATAAATAGTGACACTTTCATTAGCTAGAAATACAAGGGAGGATAGCAATGCCAATTCAAGGTAATTGTTGTCAACTAACTAATATAAGGGCACTTTTGAAAGAAATCACATTTCTATACAAGAGAAGAAGGAGTTTGAGTGGAACAAAATCCTACACTCAAATTTGTTTCGAAAAGTCATGGATATGGTTGCAATCTTGATTTACAAATTCCTTACTAACCTGAACAAAGTCGATGATTGATTTACACTACCTCTACGTAATATGCGGGATATGTGCATACTGTATAGTACATTATTCGAATAAACGCCTATTTGTAAGTTATGATGCTGATTTACAGATTTATGCTGTTTTTGTTCCTCGAAAATTTGTTTATTTTCTTTACGTCTGCTTACTAACTAGTGAATGCCATTTAAAACGGAAAACAAAAATAAAGTTTCTAAAACTTAAAACTTAACAAACGTTTTTAAAATGAGAAGTTTGGAAACGATACGACACGATAAAATTGCACCTTTGTCTCTCAAAATTGCATAAATTCGTCTAGATTAAACGATTGCTAGGTCCTACGATTGCGATTATGTAGACTACACGCGTACATGGAGGATCCACACGAGAACTTTTTATAAAAACTAATTGAGATTATGAAGTGATTTATTCGGGAACACGAGTATTGCAATTGCCATGGTACACCTTGACCTTTCCCTCGCAGTGAAAGTACGTATCGAAAACATCGCTATAACCATGATCCTTCCACCATGTGCACAACTGGCGATTCCAGATGCAGTCCAGGCGATATATTAGACTGGGAAATTCGTAACCTAGGAGCGTATAGAAATCTTGATCGCCCAGATGACCTTTGAAAGAATATTTGTTTGCCATTTTATGCACGTACGGTTCTTTTAAGTGTTCCAGATACAATTTCGAGGAGCGTATACGTTTAAATTGTAGCATTACTACACCAGAATTCAGGCCCGGATATCCATGCTTTATGTGCTTGTGCTTATGCTTAGCACTTAGAAATGAGCTGGGGTAGTAGGGACTTCCGAAATTTGTATTTGGATAATTGGCACGATAACGATACAATATATGTCGGTACACTGGAGTCAACTCTGGAGCGAGTCCGAAGAGATTTTCTGCAGAAAATTTATCAAACTCATCGAATAAAAGACGGACATCTGTACGGAAGACAACATCACAGTCAATAAGTATTGCACGTTCCATATTCGGGTCGACAATCCGATGCAGTCCCAGCGATAAGTAAAACAGTGCATCACTGTAATACGAACCTGAAAAATAAATATGTGCTACATTGTTTTGCAAATATAGACATGTTAACATAAAAGATTCTCGATGATAGGAAAGTCTGTATTTAATTAAGGCAGAGAAAGTATGGAAAATCACGAATATGCATTTTTCGCCATTTTCAATCTGGGTTGGGATTTGAAGTTCTGAAGGGCCATCGAGTTTATATTTTATTCGTAAATTTCTTCTTTACGGTTTCACCTCTCTGAATTTACATATTACGAAAAATTAATCTTCCCCGTTCATAAATGGTTTAGAAGAATACTTAGAAGTAGGCATCATAGGAATTGTGAGATCACCTTTGAGATGAAAATACTATATATTTCACCTCTAATGTAACAGTTTATTTAATAATAGTATACGTTAAAAAACTGAAAGCAATTCGCTAACAAAAGAAAAAAGCAGAATTGTCTGAGAACAAAGCAGGAAAGTAGTAATTATAGTGCAAAGGCTTAACAGCAATAGTTTCTTCGATTAATGTAAATCATGAAAACTTTACCTGGATTAGAACTAAAGTACGGCATCATAGCGTGAACGATATCACTAATTTTCTCGGCGCAATCGTGGACATCGTAGAGTGTGTAAAATATGGACTTTTTGTATCTATTAATTTGTTCCTTGAGTATTTCTTCTGCAGAGAGTTCACTTTTGCTGTCGGTTATGATATGCAAGTGTACTTTGATACTGGTGTACTTTAGAAGGCTCTTGGCGAAGAGCTCGAATTTCCTCTGTAGTTGGTAATTCTCCTTGGTATATATCACAAATATGTTATATTCCGAATCATTCTGCCGCGGAATGTACTTGACCTTTTGTATATCTGCCGTAAAATTGGCTCGCTGAGTACTCGTCTCCAGATCATCCTTTTGGAACATACCAAGCAGTGACTTCCGAGAGAATATACTGCTGTTAGCGTAAAATATAACAAGAAAACCACTGACAATGATTAGAAGTAGCAGAATCTTATTCATGATCACAGGATTGGTAAACTTCTGATAAAACACTTGTCGGTGAGGAAGGCATAGCACAGATTTTGATCGTTTCCTTCGCAAATTGAGACTCACTGTTCCTACCGTGTAGTGGAATTTATTGATTTAATACTGTGGCAGCTTTGCAATTTCCATTGCAAAAGCACTTGATTAAGATATCGAATAAGCTCTGGTAAATTATGGAATGTAATTTAACATTTTCGAGGCAAAATGCAGTAACTAATAGCTCTCTTGAGTTTGTAAAACACTCCGTACTTGCATTCTTGTTATAAACAAAAAAGTCTGGGATACTTTGCAAAGATTTGACGTGATTTGACACTTGCTAGATTTGAGGAGACATCTAGTGGGAAAGTAACGTTGAAACTAAATAAATGTGAATTGTTAATATATAGTCTCTGGAGAAGAATAAGATATCGGGGATATAGCTCAGTGGTAGAGCATTCGACTGCAGATCGAGAGGTCCCCGGTTCAAACCCGGGTGTCCCCTAGTTTTTTCTTCCCGTCAATTGAATTTTTGGATTTTTATTTAAGTGGATCAGTCAAAAAGGAAAACGTCCAAGTCTAGTCACACCAAATTTGGAAACTCTCGTAAGTTGTCGTTGTTTGAAAATTGAATTTGATACCGGGTACTTGTAGCTTGGTACTTGCAGCTCTGAATACCAAAAAAATTCAGGTGAGTGAGATACTTTCTCATCTAAAAAACATAAACAAAGTTTGTATAATAAATTTTATTGTGACAATAACTATCGTTCTTTGTATTAATTTCTAGACAGGATATGGGCAGGCAGTGGAAAATTTTAAAGTTAAATATTATTTATTAATGTTACAGTTCTTCTTTACTGCTAACTACATGAATTTCCAAACGTGAACATTTTTGAAACCATTATTTTCGATACAGCTGTTGGGTGGCAACTCAAAAGTCGCTAGTTTCCTCATGAGCTGAAGATCCGCTGGGGTTAATCCGTGTCGTCCAGGATCTCCAATTAAAACTAACCTACCACCGTTGCTTAAATCACGTAGCCAAGGTATTATTAGTGAAGCGATTTCGCTGTCATAAAATATATCTCCTAACAAGATGACATCTTCATTTCGTGAGGTGCCAATTAAATTGTTGCAGGAGGTAAGTATTTCGACGTGATTTAATTTAGCATTCATTTGAGCTGCAACCGAAGCAACTGAAATGAAAAGTGTCATGAGAAGGTGGAAGCGATGTGAGGGGATGTAGCTCAGTGGTAGAGCGTTCGCTTTGCATGTGAAAGGCCCCGGGTTCGATCCCCGGCATCTCCAGTATTTTTCTTGCATTTTATTAAATTTCAAGGAATTTCTAGTTTTTAACACGTTGCGCAAAATACGGCTGTAATTCCGTAAATTTGTAATATTGAAATTTGTTAAAATTTCTTCTTTTCTAGTTTGGTTTGGTTTGATAAGCATTTTAAATTATTAGATTTCAATAAAAACAAATCTGGAAGATTTTTTGTTTTAAACGTCTTCGGGTAAAAGGCGTGTTATTTCCTTTGTATATTGGTAAAACTTTCACCACCCCCTTCAAATGCTATAAAGAAGCAGTGGACCAAATTTCACAAACTTTCATTCATTCTTACGCAAGTTATAATGGAATTACTGTTTCGTTCTATAAGACTAATATTACCAGCAAAGCAAAAATCTCCCCCCCCCCAAAAAAAAGTGAAAACGGGCCAATATTGAAACTAATTTTTGTCGATTTTAAGTTTTTTGCGCATACGGCGTCTTTTGCTTATGTTTCAGCAATAATCGGGACAAAAAGAAAAATTACATCAACACAGGATTATAATTATCCGACGATTATAATTATCCGAGACTTTTTATCTTTTAATTAGTTGATTAAATATACCTTCATCTATATCGTTGGCAACAGCGTATTTTGCGCCACTCATAACTGCCGCTATTGAACATGCACCGCTACCGCTTCCGACATCCAAAACACTTTTATTTTGTACGATGTGTGAATTATCCAATAAATACCTGCAGATTAAGGAATTCATTCAAGATTGTATTTCTTTTATAATCTAGAAAATAACTCGAATTTGTACCTACTGAGAGCTTGTCCTCCTGGCCAATAGAAACCCCAAAATGGGTCATTTTCAAATGTTTTCTCATTTTCTGAAAATGGTTCCGAGAATATTTTACATTCTGGTGTTATAAGTCTTAAAGCAATTTCTGGAGTTAGATGATTCCGGGTAAGTTTTGTATTTGCCAAAATACTGTTGACGATTTTATTCCTGAAATTTGAATTGAGAGTTATAGAACTTGATTTGGCAATTTGCGTTATTTAAAAGCCAAAGTGATAATAAAATCAATAATAAGCCGACAAATAAGAAGCTAAAGAAAAATTAAATAAAAGCTTAATACTTGTTTCAAATATTTTTATTTACTCGATACGCCTATTTCGGCTTATTAGACTATTTTCAAGGAGTTCTTACTCACAAGCAGAGAGAGGTTTACGCAAGGAAATTTTGGTAGCGGGAGCTTAGTGGTTTGGAGAGCATTAAGTTCAGAAGGAGTTTTGGACCTTGCGTTTCCGTCAACGTGAATAGTGCGGAGTCCCTTCATCAGCTGTGCGATTTTTTAGGACGAAAGACAAATCTGAATGGCTTTACCGATAGGATAACGCCTCGATTCACTTTGCACTGATAGAATTGCTAGCAATGGTTCTGTCCAAAATCCAGTGGAAAACCTCTGAGGTATTGTCGTCCGAAAGATATATTCTGAAAATTGCTGATACAAAACCGTTTCTGAACTTAAATCAACTATTATTAAGGTCTGGGATGAAGTGAAAAGGGGTCCTACACATTATTGAAGTTTGTTGTCAAAAAGAGTATTTGAAATTACTAAAAATAAAAGGGGTCCTACACATTATTGAAGTTTGTTGTTAAAAATAATATTAATTGAAATATTTAAATATGAGGGGAAAATTTAAAACTTAAGACTTCTTCGTGTCGTGCTATAGTTGTGCAAAATCTCATTTTCATTATTATTGTTATTATTCTTGACCAATGAACACGTTACCCATGAAAAACTACTTTCTTTTTTGATTTCCTTACTATACACTGATTACGCTTTACCAAAATGATCGCTTCTATGCATCAGGGTGTAGAACAACTTCTCATGCCAATTAATACTATAATTATTTTTTATGTACATTATAAGGTTAGGCTTTTCACAGTTTCCGAATATATTATTATTGCATTCTATTTATTATTATTGCTTAACAAATGACCGTGAAAAGTTGACGGTTTCGGAAATTCTACACTGCTACAAAGTAAATATAAATAAGTTCTCAGACATTATTATATTATCCAGTCCTTTAAATAATTTAAGCAAATATCCAAACGTGCGTAGACCACACGTTAATAATCTTCGTATTTTTGCGTCAGCGTTAAATGTTATGTTTGCCTTTGCCATTGGAAAATTCTAAATAATAGAGATAAGTACTCCTTCGATTAACGCCACCACCAAGTTCAATCAATATTGACATGATTAGTTTATGAATTGATTATGGGAAACTGGAAAACACTGCAATATCTTGACATGTGTTGAATTACCCTGGCTATAATTTCCGTTCAGATAATTCTGCAAAGTTATTAGAAAATTTGCATGTAATTTACACCTGTTACAACCTTACGTCAAAAGTGGATTATTTAACGCAATCTTCATATCAATGTTGAGTCCTGCGATAGCTGCAGATTCGAGGAACTCAGTAATCTCTGGAAGTGTCTTGAATCTAGTGTAGGCATGTTATGCGTAGTACTTGTGGATTTGCAGCAAACACGTGAGAGTACAGGCTATCCTCTGAATGTGGGATAAAACGTGTACACTCATCACTGGGTTGTTCCCGCAATTCATACTAACCCAAAGTGTGATATCAAACGTTGCTGTCGCTGTTTATTTTGGTTTTTACTAAATCCAATCGTTGGATATTGTTCAAGCTTTATTCGTTTATGGTATAAGTTGGGAATTCACCTCAATAAATCCAGATTTTAGCTGCTAATATCTGACGAAATATTCTGTTGAATGCTGAGAATCATCTCACAGTAAATGGGGATTTATTTTAGTTCTAAGTTCGAATGTATCGGGAAAATAAAAATCACTTTTAACTAGATCAGTAGGATCTTATGGTATCAACTGGAATATTCTGAAAAAAGCCAAAACAGTGGGCAACATTGTAATAACATTTAGAGTTCGTTATAACGTTAAAAAATTCTTATTTTTCAGGGACATAAAATGGGGCACTGCGTAGTTTGGAACGCCTCTTTTTATACCATGATAAAATTTCGTGTGTCATAAATAAATAATAGACTATATGCACTTGATAGAAAATATAGAATACTTGGATTAATACTCCAAGGTTAATACTCCAAGACTATTCATAAACTGTACAGAGATCCATGCCCGCTTTATCAATCAGATATATGTATTCGCTTCAACGTAGAAATAGCAATACCGTGCGAGGTGGAAAGATACTATAGTCCCGAAGCTCATTGGCTGGTATTCCTACCTTGAATTGCATGGCGTTGGCTTAACGAAACTTGGAAAATACGAAAAAGTCTCAATAGCTGGGACGCAAGGATCGGGGAGGAATACTGAAATAATCATCCAGGCCTGAGAAAGGCAAAAAGTTTTATTGCATATTCGCGACAGAGGACGAGTTCGTTACTCTCAGCTTGAGCTGAAGACCATTACTGGCTTTCTCAGTGGACATTGTTCATCAAACTCCCATTTGAAGAAAATGGGGATGATTAATGCCTATTCTACATATAAGAGATTAAAACAGTGGAGCATGTGCTTTGTGAATAGGAAGCATTATAAAGGTTAAGCCCAAGCTACCTCGAAAAGGAAATTACAGAGTCCACGGAGATTATGCAACAATCACCGAAGAAAATCATGAGCTATTATAATGGGCTAACTCTACAGCAGACAAATTTAATTGTTAGGGGCGGTCACAAAAGATGTCTTTAGGTCGAAGAAACACGACTTCAAGTGCAAAAAAAAAGTAGAACAGTCTTTATTTCAGTTTAGTGTTTTCTAATATTTACCCAAGTGTAAGAACCTTCTGGTGTGGAATTCTATTAATGTTTTTTATGTTGTTAGTAAAACTTAAGCAACAATCTGCAAGAAAAGGAATAACACAGGATATCAAAGTCCGGAATGTGCAAGATCCGGAATACGCAAAATCCGCAATGTGCATAAATCCGGAATGTGCAAAATCCGGAATGTGCAAAATCCGCAAAAGGCAAAAAACCGGAAAATAATTATTTTCCGGTTTTTTGTTTTCGACCTTTCAAGACAAACTAAAAGTACGAGATTAAAATGAGTGGGATCTTCTCTCACTTTAGTGAAGAATTCAACTCATTGATTTCGGCATACCTTCATCTATTACTTAAATATTGCACTTTCCGGATTTTACAAATTCCGGATTTCGGACTTTCGGGTTTCATACTTCCGGATTTTCATACAAACCCCATTTTAGCATTGGTGAAATTTTGAAAGCTGCTTTGTACGCCTTGGAGATAATAAAGGCAGACGAATATTTTTCTAGTAATAACAAATTCATAATCCAGCACTTGAACCATTTTCCGATTTATTCGTATTTTGTGTATTCAGCTTCTTCTATTTTGGCTTAAAAGTGCTATTGCGCCATACTTGCTGAGTGTGTGTACTGACAATGAGAATGAATCCACAAAATAATAACAGAGGAAGATTTGTGTTAATTTTCAATTGTAACAATTGTTTATTTGAACGGAATCAAGACAAGAAAAATTTCCTTTCATTTTAAGCCACCATGCGTAGTCTTCTAGAATATTATGTATCTAGTATCTAAATATTTGAAAATATTTGGCACTCGTAAGGATGCTAATGCGCTATTGTAACAAGAAAATTCCAGTCTCTCAAATAAAGAAAACGGAATTGTAGTCATGAGATGATTGACACGATTCAACCAGAAACTTTCCTAAAAATTAGCACTGTCCAGCACCAACAACAGTGTCTGAAAAAGATCTGTGGCCTGCAGGCAACGGAGCATTAAAGTACTAACAAAGATCCAGCATTTTAGCAGATCCAAAAGTGCTAGTAGACTTGGAAATTGGTTTTGTACATGGGGAATTCGTAAACCACATTTTCTACACATGTGAGAAGTCTCTGATGGGTAGGTAAAATATTGTATAGTTCCTTTTAATTGAGAGAAATCTTGAGAAATATCATTCACTTCAAAGAAGAGCTAAGCAACCTTAACTGGGAAAGTACACATGACGTGAACACGCGCGAAAAATTCACCTGAGCAACGGTATAGTATTACGTGCGTAGCCTAAATACAAACGTAATTCTGGGAATTATTGAATTTTGTTAAATTAATTTACAAAATCCGGTTTTGTGTCGAATGTTTTGTACTTGTAAAAGGTGTTATGAAAATTAAAGAAACAATGTGCTAGCAAATTTGGGGAAACCTAATTTGGAAGTGGGTTCCAAATTAAATTTTACTATACCAATAACATTTTTAATTAATAGAATTCAGTAAAAACTATAAGCTATAAACAGGTTGAAATGTTTTTATTGTGAACTCGGATAGAAGCATACTATACATAAACCACATAATTTCAGGAAACACACGCTTTTTTATGGATGCATTAAGACGAATTCGATGTCTGGTCAGTTATTTTTTGTTGTCATTATGGTGCTGTTTGTTGTGTAATCTATTCAAAGGCATATCCTGATATCTTTGATCTTCATATCTGGTGATAATGTAGGCCAATGGAAAATTTGTACAATGTTAGATAAAAGATAGGTTTAATGTCTATTGCTGTGTTAGTTCCAGTGTTGTTTTGCTACGCAGTTTAATTGTTACTTTACAGTTTTTCACTTCAGAATACCAGTTTACAATTTGGAATACCAATGTGCTGAATATGACTATTTCCGCTTCTTAGCACTAAGGTATTTGCATGTCGCATACTAGCATAAATGGTCCCTTTTACAATTTGCAAGTAAATTTGACTATTTTTATGACAGTCACAAGTTAAGACAGCTTAGGGTATACGAATACGACCCTTAAAGCTGAAAACATTGATTGTTTTGGCTTCTAAGTATCCTCCAATTTCCTCCTACAGTTTAAATCCTTCTTTCCTCAATTCTTCAATAGTTTTAGCTCGCTTTTCTCACAATAAGTACCTTGGGATATTTCACTGGATTTTTAATACTTTAAAACTTTCTTTCTTTTGTAAAATTAATAAAAAATCCAATTTTAATTTGTTTTATGGCATATCATAAAAATAAAATTTTATGTCCACAAAGAAAATTTGGATCTCGAAGAAAATATATAAAATAAAAATCATTTTTGAAAATTTCTTTTTTATGAACAAATAATTCCGAAGTTTTTTAAATCGTCTAAAGTTTGCAAATTTGGATTAACTTTGGCAGAGTAAAAACGTAAAAAAATATTACTGCCGGAAATTCGTAAAAGTAAGCGGCCTATCGACCATGTGCAAACAATACCTCGTAACCCACGCAACCATCAAAATTGAGGTTTTGTTATCGTTCGTTAGGTAAACCTATTAAGTAAATTCTGGCAATGTTTTATTAGAAAAAAAGGCAATTAGAAATTACTTTTATCTACCTTAGTGTAACATAATATCACGTAATCTTAGTTGTAGTGGCAACATCTCGTAAGCTTTATTGTGGAGGAATACAAGATATTACATTTGTTACATTACACGTTGGGTATAGTTCTTTAATTTATTTTTATATTAATATTAACAACATTTTCTCTTATTTAATAAAAATCAAAGGATTGAGAAGGTTTTTTCCTTCTCCTGCATAATTTACCTTTTGTGCAAGCTTACGAGGTATTGTTTGCGCATGGACGCTATACTGAGACCATCTATGAAATCCATTCAATAAATTACGTAATTATGCAGACTGTGTTAAAATTAAAATTCGTACTACTTGGTGATTTTCTTCTGTCTAATTCTATGCAATATTCCTATCAATGACAATAAGTAATTGATTAGTCTGGCGACTTTATCTTAATGAACCTATCAGTAAGGCACTCGTGTGGCGTTCGACAGGTACATAAATATTTAACATAAATCATCCCCCCCGCCCTCAAGTTTACATAGCAAGAATCCAATTGTGGGTATGGTATTCAGTCAGTCTGAATGGGGTCGCAACGCAGTTGTAAAATTCATGTTAATAACCTCATTATATCTAACGAGGTAGGTGATCAACCTTATTGTTGATATCTAGAATTCTGATGAAATTTCAGTTGTGATTTTCTTTAAGCGGACTGCAAGCAATGAATGGCATTTTGCTTTATTGAACTTTTAATTTTTGTGGAGAAAAATAAGGTTTGAATTTTCTTATTATTTAATTACATTAGCCTAAAATGGAAAATGGTGTTTTAGGATAAAAGAATTTTCTTTAAAACGTTTTACAGATGAAAGTTTTACTTCTTTCTTTTATATTATCCTAATATGAAGTATGCTATGAGTTTTGAAAAAAAATCGCCAATCTGATTTATTTTTTGTTTACATTTAGATACGGCTTTCTGCAGAACATATTTTTTAACTTGTATATTGCAAAAGCTGCATTTTGGGTTATCAGGCACAGCAAATTTTGGGTTATCAGTCCAGTACTAAATCTTATATACTAATATAACTCAGAAAATATTTACTAAATAACAAATAACTTAAAAAAATTATAACAATTCGATTAAAGAATTAAAACTAAAAGTTAAAAAAGAAAAAGAAAGAAGAAGAAAACAAAAGGACATTTTACTGCACTGACTAAGAAACCTAAAGTGTGACTGGATGTGTTCAGAGGAAATATATTAGCTAATACGGCCCACAACGTCCGTAATCCCCCATAGATTTTCTTTAAATGGGAGCTAATATGATTACAACATTTTTCATTCAGTCTCGGATTTCTATATGGGGCATAATTTCTCGAGAAGGTATTTGATTTGATCAGAGAAAAAATTTACCTGTTCATTAACTGATGTCATTTCATAAAGCCACTTCGAATTTATAATTGAATTCTTCCCCGATAATGCGATAATCCATGCATGTCTATATTTCTAAAATCTCTAAAGAATTTTCTTTTTCGAGGACTGTTTTTTTTTTCAGTCAAGAAGTTGTAAGTGAGGAATAGAATATCACGGTCGAATACTGAAGTAAGATCCAATTTGCTATGAAATAATATAGAATTACTATCTATGATACGAACTAGTCAATCAATGATGGCTTCGATGCATCGAAGAAAGTGCTCAAAAAATGGTCTGTGCCAAAACTTCTAAATACGCATGCCTTACCGTTCATAATTTATAGAGAGGATGGTAATTTTGTGTTAACATTGAAATCGTTTACATCATAAATACAAAAGATCACAAATCGTCATACAAGGTATGTGTGAAGGTGTGATGTAGACAGTTTATATATATATATTGTAATATATTACTATGTAATAGCTACATAATAAAAAACTCAATTTCAAATTACGGCTAGCCTTCATAATGTCCGCCCATTCCTCTACGCAATAACGCATGAAGGAATTAAAATGTGAAAGTGTGTTAGAGAATCCAATACCAATTACCATAATTGGAGATCATTAATATGTAAAATTCCAGTTTTTATACCACCAGTAGCACTTATATGATTACTTTCTTTACTTCCTTCTTTGCAGATTATTATCTGGAATATTTTCAACATCAATCAAAAGTGCGAAGTTGTTGGAATGTTGCCATTGGAAAGTTTATCTGCTTTTACTGCCATCGTTCTTCATCAATACTTTCGAGATTTTAAATCTATTCAAGAAAAAAATCCGTTGCATTCTTAGATTTTTTTGACATACTTAGGTATTTGGTGTTTAGAGTTGAAATTCTTTAAATTTTAAAGGCGTACGGAACAAGGAGTTGCAGAGGTTAAACGAAATTTTTATTTGATTTTAATTGTAATTCATTTTAAAAGAAACATTTTAAATATGCTGAGACTTTTTAGTCACGTACAGGCATCATTGATTTATGGAATTTATATTGTTTGGATCAATGCAATGTGTTTTGCTATTTTTGGTTATTTTTATTATGAATTAATATTGCTTATATTAATTGTTTACCTCAAAAGTTGTTTTGATAATTTCGGCATTTGTTTATCTGGCTTGCTTTCTGTACGGGATTTTATTATCATATCAACACACAAAAGGGCTTTCTTTAGAGGTAATAGCAAAGTACAAAACAATCTTGGAATAGTTTTTGTTGAAAGAAACTTTTACTTCCTACAGTTTAAATATTTTCACTAAACATATTGCGACTTGATAATAATTGACTTAATCTACCCATTGCAAGCATAAATTACATATCTGTTTCTTGTCAAGAATTGCAGTGGGACATAAGAAATAACATGTTTTCCAAACCAAGAACAATTAAGAAAAAACAATTGCTGATTCTGTTGCAAATAACAACTTTTCTTCTCAATAACTTTTATGTTTTTGCTTCTAGCTCTTTTTCATCATTTTAAGTATTTTTGATTGGAATTAAAACGTAAAAACTGAATTAAATATATGTTTTCTTTTATTTTAAAATTGAAAACTGCCCACAATTTCAAAATTTATTGACATAATTGAGAACGAAAAAGTTCCCAAATCAGTATAAATCTCACAAAGTTATCGCGTGATAATAGAAAGCTCATGCGTTTTCTTTCCGATTGAACATTATGTAAAAACTAGAGCAAAACAATTTCTCACCTAGTGACAGCACTGTACACCGTAGAAAACTTCCGTGGAAGACCAATGAAGCACCTCCCATGTGTCGAAAACATCATGCTCCGTCGGACGTAATCTAGAATAAGAAAAAAAGTGTTAATGAGTAATTCATGATATAAACTGCCTACCGCAATAATTCACGGGGCAAATGAAGTTGCTGAGTAATTGAGTCTCGTAGTTGGCCGAAATCATCGAAAGTGCGGTGTGATAAGGAAAATCAACATTGTGGTTATCAAAAGCTATCGGCGTGTGCTATTAAATGAGTGGCGCTTAACTATTTTAGAATGATTTGCTTGATCACTATTTGGGTCTGTTGAGGAAATATTATCTTTTGATCCTTTTGTTTTGCGCGGAAATTGTAATTTGCGTTTGAGAATAGATGGGGTTGGGGTGTACCTCTTTTTTCATAAGATATTGATGAGTCATCAAATCTCAAAGCCCAAACTTCATACTATACTTTGTCAACTTTAAGGTAGCGTAAAGTAGTTATTTATAATTTTATTTTACAAAAATTTAAAGATGTTGTTAAATTGCGTAGCCATTTCTATTTTAAAATGTATAGCGATTTCTAGAGCATAAAACCTACAAATCTTACTTGAATCAACAAGATGGGTTTTAAGACTATGCAGCTCATGTGTTCTAATATATTAATAATTATTTTACGTTTTATACAGTTTAAACATATTTTGAACCACATTTTAAAAAGTTCTGACAGTATACTGCAAAACTGGTGGAACCTGGCTTACCATATCTTATGTTCTCTATACATATTCATATTAATATGTTTTTCATATTCTCTCATTGATAGGCAAACTCAAAAGTAAGTCAGTTTCATTTTTATGATGGCAAGTACTGCATGCAGCATAAGCAGACTATTTTATTTATCTAAAATCGTTTTTCTCTCCAGCCAATCTTCGTTTTAAAAAACAAAGTAAAGTAAAAATCGATCATCGGAGGTGAGGTCCAGCAGTGTGTACCGGAGCATTGTCTTGTAATAGCAAATATCTTTTCACTGATTACCTGCTTTGGTTCGTGTAACAGTACAGCATTAGTAGTCGTCCTTAATTAAATTCTGAAAATACTCGCATTGTAATAGCCCATAACTCTTTCAATATGTGCAACAGCAGTTGAATTCCTTAATGTTGGTCAAGTTTTTAACTACTTCTTTTAACAGTAGATGGATGGAATATGCTTTTGAAGTGATAAGTAAATTAATGCTAATTAAAAATCTAATAGTTGAAAAAGTGTAACCCAAGACTTTATTTACAGATCTCATACCAAGAATAAATTGAAAATATAATCAAAGCGGCACATTCTTGGCACGTGCAAGCAGTACAGTATTTCAGCTTCAATTTACTTCCAGATCTAGTAAAAACACTCTCATTACTCGGTAAATATTTAACCGGAACTGCGTAATTACTGCTCTTCAAAAAATACTTGTGGTAGGTGCTCTGTTGCATATGACAAACGAGGAATCAACAATACATGATTCACGTTGGTTCCCCAATTTGCAAAAAGAATAAGTTCTGAAAGACTAAATAGTCAAGTTTCACTTCGTTTGCATTGTCAGTATTGTGTTTACTCAATGATGATTAAACATTCTGCGGTACTTTTCACTCATTAGATATACCAAAAATTTTGGACTTTACCCAATTGTAATTTCGTCACATTAACTTCAGAATTGCGATTAGCATGGTTTTGTTTTTTTTTGTATTTCATTAATTAATTCACGATAAGATTTTTTATAGCTGTAAAATATAAGATAGAAATACCTTTGTATTTTTTTGCGGATTAAACATTAAAAAAGCTTTCATGATGTACAAATCTAATTCGACAAAAGTTAGAAATGGGTGTGAAATAAAATTAAATAACGCTTGCAAAAATTGTAAAATTTTCAATTGGATAATTGCAAATTTTCTGCAAATTCGCGAAATTTGGAACCATTGGGAGACATTATGCAATTTTTGGTTAGGGATCTGCTCTGCACATTACCTTGGTAATAAAAAGAACTTCAATACAGAACAGGTTATTTTGATAAAAGTAGTCATTACTTATTTTACACTGGGAATTTAAAGCGAAATTAGTAGGCAGTAGATTAGCCTTATCCAATGAGTCTGTATAAATATTCCCCTTATGGATGAGGGATGATATGGAAGAGGTAGTGAAATTGTTCTTTTTCTTTTGTCGTGATCAAATTGAAACTTGTCTTTACTAACGGCGTAATGACCGACCGGGCATCCAGTGATAGATCTCCATGAGGCAAATAAAAAATGGAGGGTGGGGGCGGGGGCAATCCTATCTCGAAACTCGGATAACAGCACTTGAAGGTTTATTTTACTCAGTTTACTAAACATGATATGTGTACGAGTCTAGTGCCGTATCGTAGGGAACACTAGTGGCTTTTAAATGAGTACTTTCCAACCCTCCTACTCCTCTTCCTTTAAAAGCTACGAATTTTCAAGTCGAAATTTTGATTTTTTACATTTTTTCACATAAATACGTATTTCTGGAAAAAAGCTGCAAAGAGTATGCACTTTCCTTACATAATGAAACCAATAAGAAGAAATCAGCCCCGCAAAATTCATCATCCCAATCCTACCCTATTTCACGGTCGCTGTTATATTCATACATCTCCCCGTGGACCTACATGCATATGGGTACTCTTGTACCGATGTGCTTCCGGGTACCCGCGTACCCGTGTAATAGGGAGCTCTAATGCTAACTTTTGTAGTATCTTCCAGTAACTTCTTTTTTCAACCGCACCAGTTAATCTTTCACGGAGTGTTAAACGCAGTTTTCAATCGAACTATTGGAGGTGTATATACAGCGGACTGAGTTTATTTGACAAACAGAGCCATTGTGTATGAAAATCATTGACATAAATTCTGCAAAAAATTCCTTTGAAATAAATCAATAACAGGTCAACATTCTGTTTACCAAAGATCAATTAACGTGTACACAGGAATTTTCTCTTCTCTGTTTAACACGTATTGTATCTATGTACTTTGTTGACAGTGGTTTACTTAGGTGAAAAGAAAGTTTTGTAATTGCAACCCAATTCTGGCACTGGCTTGGCGTACGCTGTGCTGTGTCTCACAACGTGATATCTGAACTATTACATTACAGAGCCATTAACACAAGCCGTGACAGCGCGCAGTAACCTACTGTGATAAAGGCCAGCGTAAATAGAGTAATATAGTATGCGATAGTGCGCCACACTTCCAGTTTCTCAGATTTAACGTTTTACTACGTTTGCAAAAGACGTTAACCTTAACATGTAATGTGGTCAGTCTGTTTTTATTCCAATTAATGATTCTCAGATTTCAAGTGCTTTTCACAACACACAAAAGTGAGGAATTCTGCGTTGTCACTAATTGACCAGAAGTGGTTGGAAATGAACAAACATGACTGCTTTAATTATTGTTAATAACTTCCATGATGCTTTCCGTTTTTACTTACATTTAGGGAATTTGCTGTTTTTTAGATGTTTTCTATGCTAATGAAATGTTCACTGAATTTTTACGTTAAATATCTTTATCTCAAATGGCAACGCAATTAATTAAAAGATCAATCAAGAACTAGGGTTAGAGTGTAAAAAACGAAAATAACTTGTATTCACTTTCCTACCTTTTCAAATTGATGACGAAAATCATAGCTATGACGTCTTTGAATAACCGTTCTGTTGATATTCCTCTAACTAAAGCATAAGAAATCAATTGAGAATTTGTTCATTGATGTCGATTAATCGAATTGACGTAATTCCATTTGAAGATGTTCGTCGCAGTCGAGCATGAGATCTCTGCCACAATATCCAGTGCATGCTGCTCAGCACGTCTGCATATGTAAAACGCGTAATATCTTTTATATCTGATTCTTAGTGTACTTCCAATGTACTCCTACAATCTTGACCTTGGTTATTGTTTTAGATATCTGATTATCTTCCTGGTAACACGTGAGATCTCAATTTATATTAATTGGTTAAATGAATGGAGATGAAATATAGAAAAATACATTTATCACAAATATTAATAGTTCTTTCTATTTTGCTACAAAGTGCTCAGGTTCATGAAGCTTGCTGCTTGCTGCGTGCAGCTCTGAACGTAATTCGGGCCTAAAGTATCCGGCCAGGTGAGAGAGTTACATATTCGGTTTCAGTACTGGAGGTTGCGACGATTTGTTGCTTTTTCGATCCCCAAGCAACTGCTGCACCGGCGAACACGAAAGCATACCCAGATTATCATCACCAGCCCAGCTGGAATTAGCATACGCAAATATCAGTTTTTAGGTCTACCTATAGTGGATCGCTACATTATTCGTTCCGCTTAAATACCTGACCATCTGAAAAAATTCCTTTGCTTTTATTGGATACATAAAAAGCCGTTTTGTAAACATACACACATTTTTCTAAAAAAACAGTTGATCTGGAATATCTATAAATTGTAAGCTTATTACCAAGGTCAAGGTTGAGTTGACGTTTGCAATTTCAAAGAATTCAAACACTTACTGAACAAAGCTTTCGTTAAGTGATAACTGCCTCATAGAAATAAGTTCCAAGATTTCCGTAAAAAGTAATTTCAAGACTTTATAAAATTTTGGAGGACACCCCTCTCCTCTCGATGTACTATCGAGATGGAAATCATTAAGTGATTTAATACTTCTAACAATGTCTCCAATTTACAAATGTCAATGAATCGTGTCTCATTTACAAACTTATTGTTGCCAACGGAATGCATAGAGATTGTCCGATTACTTCGTTTCTGCCCAACGCCACAGTGATAAAGGTCGAGTGGATAACTATTTATAGAAACACAGAAATATTGCCGGACAGAAGTTATATATTATTACTATCTTAAGTGTTGTAATTGGCTTATAATGTGACAAAGGGTGTGAATAGCTCAGAAAGAAAAGAAAAACGCGAAAAAAAACTTTCCCATTACAGTTATGCAAAAAACATCCATACGTCAACAGAGCCATGCAGGTGCATTGAAATGAAACGAAATGGGGGTGATATATTTTCAGGTAATTAACTCAATGTTCTAGAAACTTTACAGAAGCATTCTATTATTGTTTTCCTACATTTTTGTAAGCTTCACACTTTAAGAGCAAAAATATAAAATTGTTTTATCTCATTAGGGAAATGAATTTGCCTTAACTACAAGTAGTCTAGATGTAATACACATTTTTCAATTTAATGTAGACATAAGAAATTAATAGGCAAGTGCCTATTATAAAAGGTCTTTGTACTTTATATTATTTAAATGCAAAACAATTTGTTTGCTACACATAAATTTGAAATTTGTTAAAATTTCTTCTTTTCTGGTTTGGTTTGAAACATAGGGCCTGTTCGAAAACGCACTTCTGCACAGCTTATGTAAAAACGATACGTGTAGTTAATCTATTCTCAGATAACCCAGAATTCCCAAATTATCACCTCCTCAGTTTCTTGCCATAGTTATCACGAAATTTTTTTCAACAATTGCAATTTTGTAAGTGTGCGCAGGTTATCTACACGTGTAGTTTTTGTATAACTTACAAAACTTTGTTTTCGAACAGGGCCCATAATTTGCTATTTTGCCGTTATTGAAAAGATAAATAATTCGCTAAAAACAATAAGTTGTGATATTCGGAAGTCTTTTGATTAATAATAAAGGCATAAGGTATTCCCATCCCCCCTCCAGTGAGCCGAAGTATTCAACTAATCTGTTCTTCCTTCGCTTTGTCAGCCGTGGATATTCGCAGAAATGTTGTTGGATACTTTTAACGTCCCTCTCGCCCATTCAGCTGCAGAAGTCATTGAAAGGTGTATGCACTCCACATGCTTACCAAAGAATCAGTACCCTGTTACGAACATCTATGTACTTCTTTCTTACAAAAAAAGAAAGAAAACTTTTGGCCCGAGATCTTGAGGTCTCGCAATTAGTTAGCCTCATCCATCTTATCGTTCGCTAATATAATAGCGTATCGATCGATCTCTCTGCCCATTATAGAGGTCTATCAATGAATTTTTCCGATAGAGAAATACTCATGTTTGAGCTTTTGTCGACCTCTTCCAAGGTCAAGAGATTTTCACATCAACAGCGCTGAACCAGACGTGACTTGATCATATTTGAGTCAAGTGCTTTAATAGCCGCTTGACAGTCAGTGTAGATTCCGACATCCACCTTACGTGATATATCGGGTGTCACCGATTCCCCAACATTGCGGTAATACAAAGTCCCAGCTCTTGCATCTGAACGACTAATATAGCATAACAGTTTTACGATATTCTGATTTATAATAAATTGCCCTTATGACAAGTATTTTCACGACGTGTTGTTTACAATGAGCTGTTTGCTATAACCTGCCCACAAACTGAGCATCATGTCGTTACTACTTCGATTACTAAAATGTTTATCTAGAAGAGAAAATGAGCCATTTTATATACAACGACATGATATTTTAACGTCTGTTTTACATATCCATTAGTTTGGACATAAAGTCTATGTATTTTCTCTCAGTTGAACTGCTTCCTGCTTGGTATTATCTTTCAATACCTGATAGCACTTCACATCCACTAAGAGGTTTCCAATGGCATCAAAGTGAAGATGACGGAAATTGCATGCAACAAATTAATGGAAATGTAATTAGTGTTGACTTTTGTTGACCCTGATCAATAAATGAGATACGATGACCACCTCCAATATAAACAATTTGAGTAAGGTCAGCCCACCAAGAATGACGACAAAGATTTAAGTCAATGACACACCCCCCTTTTTTTAGAGCGAAATGAAAGTTGATTCTTTTGCTTCCACGGTTTTTTTTTTAAATAAAATTAAACCAACATAATTCCTCCTTATTTTGATTTTATTGGATAAAAACAAATTAGTTTACAAATATTGATACAATATTTGGCTCTCTACAAAATCATGCTATTCTACAAAATTCAGATTTTGTTTTTTGTTGTTTAGTACAAATTTAAGATACAAAATCAATGCCGTTATTAAGTAGCCTAAAATAATACTAACTACAGAGTTGCACTTGATTAGCGTAAATTGGTTCTTCTTTCATCATTGTACAAATCATGCAACGTTTTCCTCCTCCAGAGGTTTGTGATGGTTGCTTTTTTCTTAAGTCCTACACACATCGGTTAATTTTACTGCACTCACTAGAAATAGAGTCCAATCTGAACAAGTCTTTAAGCGCCCACGGTGATGTAGCAGATTTTTCTGGATTCGTAGAATGCTGCTTTATCCAGGTTAAACATATACTCGCAGAGTGAAGATACGTGTGAGACTTGGGAATATTCTATTCCTTGTCTTGTGAATCGTTAGTCCCAAAGGCCAAATGTTACAGTTTAAGTGTTCACACCGCTGGTAGCTTGATTACAGGTTGTTCAGGTGCATCCCAGTACTCTTCGCAGTGATCCACCAGTAAATTCTCCATTTTGTTGAGTTGTTCAGTCTCCCCGTCAGTCCATGCCTTCTGGATTAGACAGCAAGGTTCAATGGCACTATGTCCCAGAATTCTGCTCAATTTTTCCGCACTGTCGACTTTGACCACATAGATATCGTTTTCATAGCAGAAAGCCTCCAGTAAAACCTCATGCATGTGTGTAGCGCTGTCACCAACCTGAGGCTGCGCCAGCAGACAAAATAGCGAACCCTCTGGAGCCTTCGACAGGATGTTTATTGAGGCTGATAGTCCCACGATAAGGCGGGATTCCGCCTGTGCTTTCAGAAGGGCTGATTTCACTGTCCAACCAATGTTAGTGTATCCCATTTCTACAGTATTTCCAGTTTTTGCTTCCTCTAAAACCATTTTTCCTGAATTTGCTTTCACCACGGCTGAGTAAGGCAATAGTGCTTTTGTCGCCAGTTTTGAATTGTTCGCTATCACTTTTATAACTTTGCTTTGCGTAATGTTTTTACTGTCTTTCACACCACAATCACTGGTTGAATTCACTTTCCTAAGGTTTTTACTAATTTCACTACAAGTTCTTACGTAATCCGGTGGTTGTTATTCACTTCTTGTAAAAATTCTTCAGGTAATCCCGGTAAAACGTCCTTGACTTAACTGATGACTCACGTTGTGAAATAATCCGCCACGCGACTATCAAATATCTTGTCTTGATGACTTTTACAAATTCGAAACGTGCTCCGTCTAGATCTTCTACTCCTCGCCTTTAATTTCAAAATGTAACAAGTCACAGGCGACCTCGGGCTTTTATACCGGGTCTCTCTCTCGCTTCGAGCTTTTGCTCGTGCGCCCCACTTTTCTGGGTTTTAATTAGTTTTTCGGTATCAAAATGTGACTTTACTGTTTACGAGGAAATGGTGGGGTCGCTTTATCCACTCGCTGTCGCTCCGAGAATTTTATTTGCGGATTTCCTCGGAATTCTCGGAATTCATCGCGGGGAATTTGCAACTGCGACCGGGCTGGGACTGGGAGCTTCCAAAAGCGCACACCACTTCAGATCAATAACAATCGGAACTATCGTTTTGTCTCGCGATGAGGTGATTGTGTTTTGTAAACAGAGAATCACGAAAGGGGTCAAAATATTGCGAAAGGTTTCCAATTTCAAAGTAACCGCTTGCATTTATGTCATCACGTGCGTAGGCATTGATCAGCGTTGGACAGTGCATGCCCATTGATGGATCACGACGTGTGACTGCTTATGCACCTATCCTCACGTAGTGTAGGGAATTTGACGCCGAGGATTTCAAAAAAACAAAAATTGAAATTTGAAGTGAAATGCCCGGGACAATGGCTTCACTGCAAAAAGCATTGAACTCTTGCCTACAAAGAATGTTAGAAGGTCTAATTACGAAGCAAATAACGACTCGCCGGCCGGTTCAATACCCCACGGATCTAGTGTATGAAAATTCTGTAAATGGCGCGAAATTTGAAGTGGTTCATCCTGCCCCGCTAAGCTTTGCGGCGATTAATTACAAGAATTTGCTTTGTTTGCGAGAAAATGTTGTTGCGTCTTGTTATCAATTTTTAATTCACGTGCAAAGGATGATGCAAACACTTTTGGCTTTCTTACGTTAGAGCAGGTGTTTTTGAATGCGGCCAGAAAAAGTTTTGGCACTGCTCAGGACTGGGGTCAAGACGTAAGCATCCGACATAAATAAATCGGTGTTTTTTTTGGTAATTACGTGCCTGATGGGAGTGCCCTGTTTTTCAAAATATTGCTTTACTCACGTGTAGGGAAACATGTGACATTTGATTTGCCTATTTTTCCTCCCAATGGGAATACTGAAATGCATTTCTGAAAATTTAGGGAAATAGGAGTACTTTTTATTTTCTTGATCCGATATTTTGCTTTCAACTCATTTCTGACAAATTATGATAATTCGGAGAAATAAAATATATTCCTCCGAAATGCAGTGACCAGGCTGCTTGCTGACTCTAAAGCACTCATGCTTTGGCCATATGCCAGGGCCAGCGTCCTCAATCTTTCTCTGAAACAGTGTTCATTAGCATCACCATCAACTTCATTTAAATTCACGTTTTTCACGGAACTCGGAAAAGTGGAACTTTATTAGAAAACAGATTTGGGTAGCATATATTTTGGTCCTTCGGAGAAATTTCTTAACAATTAATCTCAGTTCATTGAAACCTGTGAGAAAGCAGCCGACGTCAAGCATTCGTTGTGCTTTGTTTTCGTAGAAGATTACAGCATTTAAATTTACTGGTGGGAACCAAAATAAACTAAAGATCTGTTTTACCAGAAAAGAGTGTACATATTAATATATTTTTAGCGTTAAATGTAATAAATTTAAAAAACAGAATTAAGAAGTCATATATAATTTTGTGTGTATACCTTTTCTTGGGAGGCAGTGAGATATGTTTCTTTGAAAGAAGTTCATTTGAATGAAAAAATATTTCTCGTAAATATGAGAAGCAAAGATTTCTTTATTTGCTTTGGTTATGTAGCAAATAGACATATTTTTTTTATTTTATCATACATAAATCATTGAAACTTAAAATTGACTCAACCGTTTACTTCTCGCGCTTATTTCTAGCCAGGTAAGACTTTCTTTATTTGCATTTATTATTTATATTTATTTATTTGATAATACGATAGCGTATAAAGAAAACTCCACGCTACCTTTTTTAGATACTAAACTAGGTAATAGAATTTAAAAAATTTATTTGATAAAGAAAAATAGTAAACTTATAAATGTCAAGTTAAATAAACTAAGAATATGCAAAAAGTAAATTAAATAGTATATAGGATACAAAATAACGCAAAGAAAAAGGAAAAGTACCTTACGTTACAATGGAAAAGAGAAAATAAGAATAATGAACACAAATCAAATAAAAACAAAAGCAAAACAAGGAATATAAAGAAAAAGAGAGATAAGAATTCCCAAATAATAGTAACTGTGGAAAATTATTGGAAATTATTAAGAAAATAATAATAAAAATAGCGCAGAAACGAGAGCCAATAAAGCAAAGCAATTCTGTACAAAGAATTGTAATATGAGGATCTTTATTTATATGTTTTGATGGGTTTAGCAACTCTAAAGTTTCCAAAAATATCGGTTTTGGGGTGATTACATTTTCACAAAGAGCGATCTTTTCCGAGGTGTCCTACATGTAAGTATGTAGTAAGTTTAAGATTGTAGAGAAAAACAAAAAAAAAATAGTTCCAATTTCTAGAAATTTGATATCTCAAAAACCGTTACTGATAACTGTTTGAACTTATAGGGGTAGCTCAAGCTATCATATAGCTACAATGTGACCTAATTTTGCATCTGAGGATCTAATATCAACACGTTCAACCCGCCGCTTTGCTAGGAAGAGTGCCTTCTCATCTTGTATTTGGTTTATCATGGAAATTTCTCTTGAGGTTCTCGCGTGAACCACCAGTGGTTCGCGCCGGGTTGAACTTGTTAAAGGATTTAAGTAAAGATTTAAGTCATAAATTGAAAAAATGTGATTTCGTTCAGAGTAGGTCACATTGTCGAGAGAAGTATAATAAACTGAGGTATTTTTTACGTCTCGCTCCAGATGAAACCGTTCGACCAGGAGGCCGTACACCCGAGATCGAGCCCGACTCGGCCTTACCGGTTGAATGTTTCTGGCAGACCCTACGCGCAAGTTGCAAGTTTTCCTGAGACTCCTGATCCGGCCCGAAATCTTTCCCAAGCCGCGTGCGGGTCAGCTCAACTTGTGCAAGGTTCTATTATAGCTATTGATAATGAAGGTCGTCCGCCTACCAAGTAGTTTTCTATGTCTAATTTGTATGAGTTATTATGTAGGAGATGATGAATGTTTTGATCACTTAATTTTACTTTTTAAATTATAATTGATTCCGATAAAAATTTCGAAAATATTTTATATGCAGAATGTGCTACTTGGAAAATTCATAGGATATTGCTGTAATTTACTGTGAGATTAAAAAACAAGAGTTTGATGATGAAATAGAGAAATTGGAATAGATATAAACACCTACTGCACAAATAAATTTCTCTTCTCATGTTATTTACATGGACGATTTTCATTGTGATTCCCTGTGTACAAATGGCGTATGTAATGCTTCTTTAAATTTAATTATGCATCGCATTATGGGAACACCAGATTATAGATTAATTGCAGAGATGGAGTTACGGAATGCTTTATCCAAGCAGAATACTTCTTTTCGAATCTCTTTATTAATTTAAGAAAAATAACGTTTCCCATTGATTCATTTGTATTTCATGTTGTCAGTGTGAAATTTCGTACCTGTAATACAAAAACCCAAATATCTAATAAAAATTACGTGTTTCAGTCGTGACTCATGCAATTGGAACCACTTTGATATAGATAATCCAAAGTTCCACGCCTAGGTCCTTAACCCTTGTGTACAAAAGCTGAATCACTCCTTATTTTCCAAGAGGATGCGTATTGCATGGTACGGATAAAAATCCGCAGAAATGCCTTGGACTGGTTTCGCTGTGAAAAACCTAAAGATGTAGATATGCTTGGCCTGCTATAACCCACTCATTTTTGTCGTAATTATGTGGCGTCTGGTGTGTATCTCAGAAAATCCAAGGTGCCTAAGTACTCGTGTTTTTCACGTGAGAAGAAATTCAATCAGTGCACATTGGAAATTATATTCAAGCCATTCGCATCTGGGGAACTCCCAAGCAAGCGGAAACCTGTTTTTCCATATCGGGGACGCTTCAGTAGAAGCCTCAATAATCTTTCGCCTTGGGATCGTAAAAGTCAACCACGGCTTAACGCAACGTGGTTACTTAAAATTTGATTGTGGAATTCCAGCAGACTAGATTGGCTTTACTCGTTTAGCTTACTGCCTGAGCAGACGGACGCAACAGAGACATCTGGTACCGACTCTTGGGTAATGGGAATTCCGGATTTAACGTTCAACCACCGGAATGACGTTTTTCCCCTTGCTATCTTTTCTGATGTTCGTTTTCCGCTATTACTACATATTTATGTATTTATATTAATTGGAGCTTTTTAGGCTTTCAAAGATTTCCCCTCTTTGATAGAGCAAGTTGATGCTCTTTCAAGTTTTCTCCTCTTTATCATTGTCGTTGCGGAGTTGTTTTTAAGGAGGGGCACCCATCCGCAAATTATATTAAATTGTGTAATTCTTTAAAGGCTACTTTGATAAGATAATGAAATCAAGTATAGCTCGAAAATATTAACACCATTGATTGGATTGAGTTTTAAAAACTAAAAAAGCGTCGCAACATTAAATAGAAGTTATCTAATGCTTAGAATAAACAATTGAAAACACGTGTTTTCATATTGCTAAATTTTGTCAGATGTTGACGAAAATAGGCACAATGCCAAAATAAAATTTTGTGTCATTTAAATTATGGCTTTGAAAAAGGAATATAACATTGTTTAATGGTTTGAATGGTGATATCTCTTAGATTACTTCCCAGTGTGGTAACATTGAACAGGAGGTGCTTCCTGGTTAAGGATCCCGAAGTTCAATTAACTTGGAATAGAATGTTAAGTGGCAGTTTTTTGTTTACTTTTCACTTGAATTTCATATTTTGATTTATTAGAAGGGTTATACATTTCTAATTTATTATTACAAGAATATATTTATTAATTCACATTATTTCTGACATAAATTTATTTTTAGCTCTATAATTTCCCTTCGACGATATTTCAGCAAATATTTTCGAACGTGCATTCTAGGTTTTTTTGAGGCAAGCATCCTAAAACTATGTTGCTCTGTTCTTGTCTTTTACTGCCTGCGGCTTTACGAGAGTAAGTTTGAGAGATGCTCTTTCCCCTGTTTATATAATATGTAGAAATTTCCAACGCTTATGTCTAATCTCCAGGAAAATAGCTTACGCCACCATTTTGTCATGGCTACCCTCATTTCTCATAGGCCCTGTTATAATCGTCCCACCAGAAACAAGGGAAACGAGAGTAATAGGGCAATGTCATTGCCGCTCCTGCTCTTGTCGCGCAGGCGGTGAAAAGGGTCTCTTGAGTATCTGGTCCTAAGACTAGTGTAGCCCAATATGGAATTTTATCCACGGCCGGAAAATTGCTGCTAAAACGGAAGTGGCAGAAGGTTTCTGCCCGAGAGTAAGGGATAACTACCATATTCTGTGGGATCCCACAGTCCCACCGCCACAGTGTCCCATCCCAGGAGCAGGGGAATCAGACGAAAAAATTGGGCAAGGGACGGTTGTACCCTAGCTGTCTCCAGTCCGATCCACCCCAGAGTTCGGAATCCCAAGTTCACCTATAGACTTATCTCGAGGATGAAACGACCTCATACCCCGTGTCAGTCAGCTAATCACGGGCAAACTGCTGCAATTCTCAAGAGATCAAGGGAAGTTCACCAACGATGGAAATCTTGAAGTCTCCAAAAGATTTAAAATATAGAAAGAGAAAAAAAATGAAAGGAAAAATATGAATAACGCGGAATACCCAAATATCGTGACGAACGAGCACTTGAGAAATTGACGCCATACTAGAAATACTAAAAAGTAAGAAACCATTTTCCTTTATTTGAATTATTTGTTAACCCGTTTTAATTTGTTATCTAGAATGTTAGAGAATGAATAAAATAACATTCTAATCGAAAGCTAAAATTTTGAATAAAATCCTGCGTCAATCACAAATACTTGAAACACAATAAATTTTACTGAAAATGATGAAACACGCTAAAACAAGTTCAAGTTATTATTTTACTTTCTTGGAGCACTTGAGCAGATAAGACTCTTGGTAAATACTTCAAAAAGAAAAACTCACGTTACTTTATAGAATCAAAATTCTCAAAACAACCCAAACTGAGCAAACAATTGATTATCTGATAAGAAATTAAATATAAAATTCCTAGGAAGGCCGCTCAAGACCGCATCAGGGCAATCATTCATGCTTCGAGTAATTCTTATCAATCAGACTAGTTAAAGTACACATGCCCCATTCCGATAAGAGGTTTCGATCTCTTCGAGTGGTTCACTTCCGGAAGTAGTAATTCAGCGTCTACCAACAATTTTCCTTATTAGGGAATCTGACATTATGTAACCAAATAAATAATAAACAGAGGGAATAAGTGAAATTTATTTTTTTGGAGAATTTTATAATACCTACTTTGGAAATTTTTCAAGATTTGCAAGCGATACTCTCAAAAGAAATTTAATGATAAGCTGTGACAACTTGGGAATTGGAGCTGGTTCGAACTGGTTCTTAATCTTCGCGTACACAAAAAATTGTTGGCTGCGGAATTTTTAATCGTAAGTTAAATGTGATGAGAGTAATTAGAATTGCAATTTATATGGAATATTAACTCTATATCAAC
>QYTT01089325.1:0-40984 GCA_006980735.1 Dasypogon diadema | reverse complement strand
TACATACCATTTTATCGGAAAAATGAAGAAAGTCATTAGAACATGTGATATATTTATTATCACTGTAATTCTATATCAATAATATATATATAAAAAACTTCTTTGTTGTACCACACACTTTTCTTCCAAGCTCACAATAACTTTTAAAATGACGAAATTACTTCGTGATTGCTTTACTCGCTAATTTTTCCATATAAAAAAATAATTTTGCATCGCACATATGCTACCGGATAGAGACAACAACCAACTGCGACTGTCCACTCTACTAAGCCATCGATCAGTTTACAAGTATAACGCAATATAGCCACATATACTACACATATTGTAGCTACGGCTATATCAAATATTTCCTGAAAATATACATACATGGCTTCTTATATTTCATACGAATTTATAACTCCAGTAGTTATGTAGCACATGAAGACGTAAAAAATACATGGCATTAAGTGCAATATGGTTATTTTATCATAGTTATGGCACATTTGGCTATAGATTTAGCGATGTCTGCTATTTTTCTTGTGAACACTTGTCATAAATGCGTTGCCATAATAGTATAACAAATACGGTAATGGAAATTTCTCTCAGTGTGGCTGAGAAAGATGAACATCATAACACAACCAAGTCTTCCGAATTGGCATCCTGCTGACAACCAATTTCCCGGAGGAGCTGTTAATTTCCAAACGGCTAACGGCTAGAAAGAAAGCTTATTCAAGAAGATGGTCACGAAGGAAGCATGTAGTTCTGAGCCGAAATTCCTAGGTCTCAATCGCAGATCGGATGGATGATCTTCGCCTGTGATGACCAGGATGACTACATCGACACTCAAAACAATAGTCTTAGCACATCTTGACGGAAAAACTAAAGGGTTAGACTTCCACTTGAACAAAATAAAGTTGAATCGAAGGAGTCGATTGTCAAAGCAGGGGTTAGAACGCCAAACATGCTTGCCCGCCGTGGAACCCGATACTGAGGTCGAAAGCAATGATTCAGAGACACTCGCAACGAAGATACCAACACTCGTCAAGCCCAATAAGCCAACAAACAAATTTCTAAACCTGAACGTGCGACCCAACAACGTCACTGCCAGCGAATGGTGGCTGCCTGCATCAAGTGCATGCAAATAAACCTCCATCTCGCAGAAGTGCTCCGGCTGTACTTAGCGGGAAGTTGATTAAGGAAAACCTCGATGTAGCTCTCATGCAAGAATCTTGGTTTCTTAAAATTAAAAGTTTACAATATTAAATTTGCTGCTCCCTGATCAGTATCATTTCTCAATTTCAAAATTAATGCCCCGTTCCAGTATTAATAATTCTGGACTTAACCGCAGCTTTACTTAAGGTGCCAACTCCAGAGGGTAGGTAAGGTGCTGTCTTGGCCTGGGGATGTAGAAAAAGCCCCTTCGAACGAGATAAAGCGACTGGTGGAATACTACAAAAAAACCAAACACTGAATATTTGGATGTATACATACAAAAAAAAACAACACTAGGCCATGATAGCTTGATTAAAATAGAGTCACAGATGGGATACACGTCCGCTCTGCCCCGAAGCCGGAAGAAGATTGTTTGGAAAATTACTTCTTCTACTTCTTGATTTCGGGGCTCCCCTGTAAGTGCCACCATTGGGCACCGAAGGCTCACCCCACCGGCTTGACCTCTAGGGTATAACACCAAAAAGTATTAATTACAACACTGTAGTATTAAAAATACACATTAATTATTTAAAAAAAACGAATTTCAAGGAATAACAAAAAAAGAATAATTTACGCCATGATGGCTTGATTATGACGTGAGTCACTACAAAGGAGATATACGTCCGCTCTGCTCCGAAGCCGAAGCCGAAGACTGTTTAGAAAATTGCTTGAATCGTTTACTTTGGTTTGGTCAAACAAAACCCAATTGACAGATAGTTCTTAATTCTGACATTTGAGTTTATAAAGGGTGACTTTGACAAATGTCAGTAGAGGTTTATCCGAAATTTGGCTTCAAACTTTCCGAACGAGCGTCGCACTCAAGCTAAAGAATTGTAAAGATATTATGGACTGTTCTAATTCAAAAGTTTAAGACAAAAAATAAAATGCCAAAAAACATAAATTCCTGTAAAAGAGTTTATCCAAAATTTCAAACTTAATGTCAGATACACACAGCTCTGCCCGAAATTGTATAAAAAACTGCTATTGAAAAGACGTTTGCGTTCTTTTAACATGCCTTATACCAGAAAACAAGCCAGTGTCGTAGTACTTTAAGGCTATTTGATTTTACAAGCATATGTCTGCATTTGTAAATTTGATTTTACCAGTACGAGCGGAAGTGACGGTATTTCTTCAAAAGTGATCGTAAAATTTCGCAACAGTCTACTTTCAGTGTTTTAGATACATGCCTAAAGTTTTCTTACCTCATGGTCATGATGTGATGAATGCATTTAATGTGACCAATTTAATAATCCCTTTGCTCAGGTTTCGAGATGTTTTCACATTTGCAGACGAGACTCGGCAATAATTTGTTCGTTTGCCCGTCTCGTGGCAGGTTCACGTTAAGACAGGCTTGGATTCGCTGCTCTTTAATAGGAAACTATGGTCACATCCATTTCACATTGAGTCGCATAAAAACAGATTGTCGTTCGCGCTTTTCAGTTAGAGAAGTAAAATTCTCCAAATAAGGACATCCCTCACGATATCTTTAGGAATTTTTCTTTCCCTCCATTGTAGATTTATAAAGGAAAATAAATTAGTCGTCCTCAGTATTAGGCAGTGAAGATTTTTAAAGCATGCGGCAGTCAACATTTTTCTGAGCTCTAAAAGGCTGCGGAGTGATGAGTTGTTGAGATGGAGGAGAAGACATTGAGTAGAAAAGTAAAATGAATTAAACGCTTTCGAGGTGCTTTCTAATGACGGCTAATTAAATTCCTGATTCAGCGGTTCAAAAACAAAATATTTTCCTAGCTCATTACATTTCCATAGAAGTAGGTACCCTCCACGAAGATCACTTAATCATCCAATTTAATCCGCTCGCCTATTTTTTCCTTCAAAATAAAACACACGGTTGCAATATGCCCAGCTCAGCTTCCAAATTATTTGTCTTCGCTTCAAGATGACTTTGAAGAGGAATGTACCCACATGTCGTACCGAGCAACATTTATCACCATATCCCTTATCCCTAGATCTAGAATACTTTGTAGATCATTTCATGCATTGAATAGGACCATGTCTGCCGAACATAAATAACAAACATCAGCAAGGGGTGGCCGGTGTAACTTACGAAATTCCACAAACAGCCAAGTCAGGGTTACCGGGGCCAAAACATCACGAGGAACATATCGAAGCATTCGACTCGCCTGCCGCCCTATTTCGACAGATGTTTTGCTTTTGCTGAAATAACAAAGGGAACGATCTTGACACTGCGGATATATAATTTAGGAGCCTGGAGTGCATTGTGTCGCCAGCACGCACTTCCAATTGAGTCCTTTTCGATGTTTCCTGTGGCAAGCAGCCATCTCGCGTTGCATGCCAATTGCCACACCCATGACTATATCAAATTCTCGAAATGAAAGTGTGGAGAATTTTAATTTGGTCCCTAGACCCAATGTAATTAGAGTTTGCGGTGTCTATGAGGGCTAGATAACTTTTGAGGAACTTAATTGGTGCCGGGAATATCCATTCCAGGGCGTAGGGGCGTAGGGTGACGAGTACGACGAGTATAAAACCCTTTCAGAATTTTTATGAAGATTTTAATTGCTTTTAGATGGGTTCACGCGATTCACTGATTATGGCTAAAAGCAGACTGTCCGATACCGTACAAAAGTAAATCGGATTTCGAATTCAGTGAGACTCGCCTTTTACATAAATTAGGGTTTCTGAAATCATTAGGCATGGAAGATGGAAGAGTTACTCCTCGGGGAAATAAAATTAGGACACACCAAGTGAGAAGCCTAAGAGTTGAATTTAGCGTGGATTTCTATGGAAAACAATTTTATAAATAAAAAAAAACCATTCCGGGTGGATTTCTCCTTTTAATTTGCTAAGTGAACGATGGCGCTTTAAGTTTGAAATACAATGAATACGACACGACTTTGTTCGTAGTAATTTGTCGGGAATAGAATACAATGAAAACGACATTGTCGTTGTCACTTGCAACAGTTGAAAACAAGCACATTGGGAAATATGGTGTGACGGGAATCAATTTCAATTTTAAAAGTGAATTTATTTGTTTTTAAAACTTCCTAGAGTATGAGTACTTCATAAATTAATTTCTTTTGCTACTTTTTTATCTCGAACAAATGTTAAACTCGAATGTCACATGCGACAACGACAATATTCGATTTTAGACCATACTTTTGCCGCTAACTTGATCTTGTCACATTTGCAATGACCTTATGACGTCACATTTACTTAAAATCTAATTCGTTGACGACAATATCGCGTCGTATTCATTGTGTTTTAGGTTTTAGTCCGAAATTCCATAAAATTGGAGTAGATGCATTATTGTCATAGAGGAAGAAATTAAATAAAGCTTTTTTTGATGAAACAAGAACTGGGGCGAACTTTTTTATACAGGGAGTCCGGTAATTAATCGATATGCGGTATACCAATTGATTCCTTAAAGTGTTCTGATCAACGTTGTTCGGATATCGCCCCTTCCCCCTAAAATCACTTTCTCCCGCTCAAAATGGCGTAAAATCCCTATAAGTTCTCACAAAAACATCACAGGATAACGACCAAGGATCATTTGTGTCTTCTCAACGGTACTTCACCTGTCCTGATGGGTTGTGTCCTTCAAAAGTTATTCAAGGTCAAAGTTGAAAAACAAATATCACATATTCAAAAAATTACAGATAAAAAGAAGTTGTGGGGAGAGTTGTGCACCCACTCGCCAATAAATAAAAACTATGTGTGTCCACAAAGTGAAATCTCGTCCAAGAGAGCGCAATATGTGGAGCTCATATTGTCAGTGTCCGTTTTTTTGTTCATGGTGTTGTGTGTATTTTGAATATAGAGTTTCCAACATCATCCTCTTGTTATAGTTCTTTTCTTGATGTAAGATTGAAACATTCCCAAAATCAGGTACATGGTTTCACCTCGCACAGTGGGAAGATAGTTCTGTTTTGTTTAGTCTGATTGTTGCCTTTCAAATCAGATTTATAGTTAGATATTCTGTTCTTTAGATATTGTCCTGTTGTTCCAACATAGCTACATTGTTACATCGTTCATTGCCGTCTCCTTTACATGGTATTTTATATATCAAATTTGATTTTAGTTCCTTTGGTGTACTGTCCTTTAGTAAAGCAGAACATCTTCTCATCGTTTTCTCTGAACTAAAACATACCTCAGTATCACCACCGTATCTAGAAAACATTTTTTTAAACCTCGTGGAAAAATTTCGAATGTAAGTTGTTCGTAACTTTCTTAGAGTTGTTTGCTTTCGCATCTCCAATTTTTCTGCTATGTTGGGACAAAAGTTTCCTAACAAGGTAGCTGGGATAACCGTTTTGATTTAAAGTCCTGTATATTTCTAAGATGTCGGCTTCATGAAATCGCTCATCACTCAGACCCAAGACTCTACCGATAAAACCTCTGGCACTATTTAATTTTTGATGCATTGGGTGGTTCGATTTGTAGTGCAGTAATCTACCGGACGAGGTAGGTTTCTTAAACCAGTCTGTGACTATTGTTTGTTCATTCCGAATAACTTTTACATCTAAGAAATTTAATGTGCCGTCGATTTCTTCTTCCACCGTAAACTGTATCTTTTTATGGAAACCGTTGAGTGTTTCATGTATTGTAGGCAAATGTTCCCGCGGTACTATATGGAAAATAGATCATCTACGTATTTGAACATAATCCTGGGCTTGCAAGTCATTTTGTTTAATGAGGATATCAATAGCTCTTCCATAACAACATCAGCAAGAATTGGGGATAGTGGGCTACCCATTGGCACGCCGAATATCTGTTTATATAGAGATTTATTGAAAACAAAGAGCTTTTTCTTTGGAATGTCAGTGTAATTTTTTATGGAATCCCACTTTTCTTCTAATATATTCAAGCACGTACTAATGGGAATATTAGTAAACAAGGATACCACGTCGAAGGATACCATTATTTCGGACCCCATAATAGCGGTATTTTCAATTTTCTCTTTAAATGTTAGAGTTATATACATTAAATTTAGAGTCTTTTGTCAAATTTTTTAAAATCGATACTAGAAATTTCGAAAGGTTGTGGAAACAATAGGACGGATTGGACAATTATGTTTGTGTATCTTGGGTAGACCGTATAGTTTGGAGGGTAATGCTGTAAGGGTAATTAATTGGAATTTTTCACGTTCTGAGATAAATTTGTTGTCGCTAAAATATTTAGTATATTCATTATTTTTAGTTTGAATTTTATTGGTTCGGTCCACCCTTAGAGGTCTGAAGTGTTCTTGTCATCTAAAAGTTGTTTTATTTTGTCAAAGTACTCACTTTTCCACATCGCCACAGTAACATTGCCCTTGTCTGCCGTAGTGATCAATATGTTTTTATGTTTCGCCAGAAATTTTATTGTTTCGTCGAGAAACTCTTCTATAAGTGTTGGACAAATTTCTGTATATTCAACAATTTCCTGTTTCAGATCGTTCAATCTCTGTTCATGAGCTTTCAAACACTTGCACTTCTCTTGGATTTTTTAATTAAGTAGCTTCTCTTGGAAATTACCGATTACTCTACTCGCAAGCAAGTTGTGGACAACTCTCAAATAACCTAACTGCCGTGCGAGTCTAATATAATTCGCTACAGTGCTCCTAATGATGGCTGGAATAGTCAGCCGAAACGTTGAGCGGCAATAAATGTTGTAGAGGAATTGTAAAGTTTGTTTTGATTCAGACCGGAAGCCCGAAGGACGTACATCTTGTGATAATAATAAAACGTTTGGACAATGGACATCGATAAGCAGCTCCAGAGTAACTTGTACTTGTAGTATAAGCAGAAAAACGAGCGACTATAGTCATTTGTCGTAGCGAAAGGGCTAATGTGTATGTAAAAACGCGACAACAAACTTTTACATACACATTGAAATTGAAATGTTCAGCTAAAGCAAAACCTTCGAAACTACAAGCCATGCACAAGAAGAAGAGCAAGAACATTGAACCCTTTTTTATGAATGCTTCAAGATAGGCAAAATTGGGCTTATATACTTCGTCAGCCCATGTACTGCTATCTTGAAGCGTTCATAAAAAACAGTTCATATGTTAGTGCTCAAGGTCAGTTCATGGCTTGTAGCAAAACCTTCGAAACTACAAGCCATGAACTGGCCTTGAGCACTAACATATGAACTGTTTTTTATGAACGCTTTAAGATAGCAGTACATGGGCTGACGGAGTATATAAGCCCAATTTCGCCTATCTTGAAGCATTCATAAAAAAGGGTTCAATGTTCTCGCTCTTCTTCTTGTGCATGGCTTGTAGTTTCGAAGGTTTTGCTTGTAGTTTAGAAGGTTTTGGCTAAAGTTATGGTCGAAGCAAATTACTTATTAGTAAGTAAGATCCCCTGTACAACTGCATAAACGGCAAGGGAAAAGACATTGAGCAAAATACTGAAGTTGAAGTTAGAAGAGAGTGGAAGTGAATGAAACAGTGAGTCCTCATCAAATTGTAGTAGGGTAAGCAGCACAGTTTTTTGATTATCCAGAAGTAGCCTCACCACAGGCTTCGTTTCTCATATTAGGGGAAAAGATAAGAAATGTAAGAAGGATATATGTGGATTAGAAAAACGGAAGTAATATTTATGTGAGAGCTTCGCGGAAAACTATATTTTCTGTAACGGCTACTTCAGGGAAAATATCGACAGAAACCACTCGATACACAGACGTATACAATGGATTATGTGAAAAGCACGGCTCGGGAAGGAAGATGCCTACTTGTTTTGAGCCTTGTTAATTGCGCAAGCGAGACATGCAGGGAGCTGATGGCGACAGAAAGTGAACGGAAGAGCCTTGTGCATTTGCACAAAAACCCTTTATTACTTTTATTATTATTGCAAAAGTGTCCGTTTCCCTACCACCAGCGGAAGGGTTGCCAGTGGTTGTTTTTAGAAGGAACGGAAATATCCCCAGTATTATTCAGGGCAAGTTAGATTTATCTAAATGCCAATTCTCATAAAATAGAGAATTAACGTAGATTAACATATCAATGCATAAAAGTCTGGAAATTTGCATATTTTTAAATGAATTTTACCCTTGTGGCTGCCTAAAAAAAGAGACATTAGACATTAGATTTTTATGGCTCAGTAAGTGTTAAGTGTCTACAAGTTCGTTTTAAGTTGGTCTCAATGTCTCTACTGAGGTGGAGTAAGCAATCACTATAGGGTAGGCCTTTGTTGGTGGATAGTTGTAATAAAAGTTGATTGTAAAGCTATAGTCAATCACTTGATTTGGCGTCAGGGTAAAATGTTGCCTTTCTTATGCTACTTGTCGCAAGTAGTTTTTAATTGTTCTCTAGGGCTTCTTTGTTGTACAGGTAAAGCTAAAGCAATCTAAAGGAAGAATATATCGTGCATGTTTTTTTTTTTTTAAACCACACAAAATATCATAAGTGAATCTCTAGTCTCTTGCCGACAGAATTGTCCTAATTCTAAATTAGGACCTATCGACATTTCTTGATATATAATTTCAAACCTATATTCTGCATAGGACTACTTTAACCAGTGGTCGGATCTGTTTATTAGTTTTAGTGATTAAATCTTTCCTTATATATATAATTGTTGGTGCGTCTGTTTGCGATCGGGTAATTCCTGATCGACTTTTGACCGATTGAGCTCATATTCCCACAATATATTTGTTTTATTGAAACGATGGTTCATAACTATCCTATTGTTATACCGTTAGTACAAAAATTCGCCGCTAGAGGGGTATATGTATTTTTTTCATTGGGGTATCGTTGAAAAGATGATAAAGGGAGGAAAAATATTTGTTCGCGGACTATAGTTCTAAAATATATCACTGCGGCGGAAGAGTCCATTCTGGAATAATTAAAACATTAGTGAAAAAAGTCACCTACGGAATGCGAAAAATGAAGGCATTTTCCTAGAGAAAATCGCGAATTTTTCATCACGTCTTTTCCAATTAAGTTTGATATTAGAATTAGAGGACTGGTCTTGATGAATATTTTTCAAAAATGCATAGTTATAGTGGTCTATCTTTATACAGTCGTTAAAATGAATCCGCACTCGTAATTTGTGAGAATATAATGGTCTAAGTCTTGCGTACTCTTAAAAATATCTTCCTTATTTACTATACGAAGATTGAAAGATGGGAAGAAAATCACAGGATGGGAAGATGAGGGGATGCGAAGGATGGGAATATGGGAGGGTGGGGGGGACAAGAAAATGGGAGGTTGGGTGCATGGAAAGATGGGAGTGGGAAGATGGGGAGATGATAAGATTGGATGTTGATGTATTCGGTTACCACCGCCTAGGAGGGATCTACTATACAAGCAAAATCACGGGTGCGCGCAAACTAGTTACTTATAATAAGTTAGTTTATTGCTTTACTTTGTATTCCTTAACGTTGCTAACTAAAACCCAGAAATTATGTTAAATGATGGGGTTTGACTATAGTTATCTGTAATAGTAATAATCTCTGGCTCAGGAAGGGTTGTAGCCGCAGACCAACTCTGTGTTGTAAGGGACCTACTGTGGATTGCGAAACACTTAATTTCTTTTACGAAACCTAAATTCATCGAAGGAAGGTATCGCGCTTTTTTCGTAACTTTCTCCTTTAGTAATTTTGCCAGCACTATACTCAGTCGTGTCTTACCTTTTAAGTTATTTATTACTTGCATCCAACAGTTTTGATCAGTAGTTCCGATGAAGTCAGACGCGATGGGAACCATATCGAGTGAGTTGAGATGACTTCATCTTTTGTTACAATAATGTATGCAAAGTGTTGACCTAGTAACTGTTTCAGAAAACGATTATTTGATCTATACCTCTTGTAAATGTGCCGCAGCTACTGACGGTTAAATACTAAAATGCTAAGCTCCAAAATAATAAGGTACTTTCGTTTTGATATCATCAGGCATTTTATTACTTGCAACTACGATAAATTTGTCTACCTTATTAAAATCCAATTCGTGACAACACTTGGGTTCTTAATGTGAAATCTGCAATTGGGCCCACGCAGTCATTTAACCTGTGTTCGATTTGTGCAGAGCTGATCGTTCGAGTACTCACTCGAGCAAATATAACTAGTTAAGTGGGTTTATTTCCCCAGACAGCGTCAATGTAACAGCCCGCTACAACTTCGCCAACCTATCTATAGAGATTTATTGGCCTACTGCCATCGAGTAATCAGCTCTAAGTACAACTTCGATTGGAAGTTGCTGTAACTTTGTTCAGATTTGTTTGTCGACCGTGTCGAGGAGCAAGCAGCATTCAAAGGAAAATGGAGAAATTAGTGCTGACCTGAGTGCTTTTACTGCAGGTATATGTACTGTAATGAAAAGACACTGTTTTGGACACTGGAAAGGCGGCTCGGTTACATGGTAATTTTTCTTATGTCGAGCCAAACTCATTTTCCAGTCTGAACCGGACTTTTATTACGACCTTTTATTACGGCTTTTGGAAATTGCAAGATGATATCACCTGGAGGATGTTTCTTCTACCTCCATCGGTGATGCTAAATGTTAAAAATGGACTGGTTTTGATAGTGGAATAATAAGAGTGATGAGATAGGGTAATTACCCACCTTATGAGGCGTTGTATGCCATGACCTTCGTTTCCCTTGTCGTTGCACTATTCCTGAGTTTTCGTAAAGCTCTGAAGATAAAATGGAACTGCTTAATGTGGCTGTAGAAGCTCCCAGGGACGGACATGGTGATGATGCTGGGGACGGCGAAAAGCATCCAGAGTCATATGAGTTTATTATACGTAGGCGATTACCGGGGCATATACCCTGTAAAAATTAATAATGATAAAATTAATGACAGCAACTAGATCTTATAAAATTAATAAAACGAACGTAAATGGTTGAGAAATTTAAGTGACAAGGATTTTTGCTATTGCTTTTGGCATGGCTGCTACTTTTGACAGTTAAGATTTTATTAAATGTGCATTTTAAATTCCCTAGTGGTGTATTAAAGTGGGAGAGATACTTAGGGATTCAGAATAGATTCATTGATTGTAAAATTAGTGCATACAATTACTTATGCTGATTACTACATTTTCAAAGCATCGAGGAAAATGGAACATTTATTGGGATCCCCAAAGACCCTATTCAATTCAAATCTTCTCACATAGAGAAGACAAAACGCAACATTTGCCTGAATTAATTCCTACAATAAAAAAGAAAGAAATATTTAAGATATTTTAATACGTGATGGAAAGTGAAGGCGACCATTAGATACACTTTGACCCTGTTCAGTTAGGAATTGACCCTATTAAAGTAGTATTCGGCACCAATGAAAGTATAAGAAAAGACAATTTCAAAAGCAATTGCAAAAAGCAAAAAATAATCGTAGTAAAGAATAATATGCTGATATTGAATTAAGTTCCAGCATCATCACTGGCTATGAGTATGGTCTCTGTCGGAGCTAGGAGGAGGTCATTTTCGATCGTTGTGTATGTTTCGCATATGCCCTGAGTTCCTAATCAGGATGTGTAATGTGTGATTAAGGAGTGGAATCTTTTGCTTGCATCCTGGAATATGGCATGATTTCCGACTTTCCGATTTCAGTATACCATGGATGCGGTTCAGCAGGCCAGCAAAGAGGAAATATCCCGCATTTTGAGTAGATGAGAAGACTTGTGAGACAGGGAGGAAAGAGGACGATGGACTGCCACATTGCCTCCACGGATTAGACCGCGGATTGGATAGAAGTGCAATAAAGCGAACTACCATCTTATGCAATTCCTAACTGAACAGGAATGTTTTCAGTTATCACCAGGCAGCAAAGTGGGGTTTAGCTTATGTTGGAGAGAGAGAGCAGCTGGAAGTTAGTGGCAAGATTCGTGGAGAATACCCTACGCACAAAGAACCGTGGGGTCATGAGATGTGCTCCAGCGGGCAACCAAAACAACAGGCTCAGCCCAAAGTAATGTGACAAACGGTTCTGGGCCCGGAGTCTTCGAAGATAGGAAAGAGGGGTTTTGTTTGGTATTAAGAGTTAGGAGTTTGACGTCTAGTTTGTCAATTGGATTTGATCTTCCTCCTCAAAATAAAGGTCTCAGCCATCTCTATTACTGTAAATCTTCAGAGTCTGAAATTTTTGGCACATCTCCGCAAATTAACGACATGAAGCACTGAATAATTTATAACATCTTCAAATCACAGTGTAGGAGGTTTTCTCTGTTTCCTAATATTCATTGAGTTTATCTTTAGGACATGACTAAAACACTCTAGGGTTGTTTATTCTGGAAATGTATTCAGGTATCTACGTCTGACAGATTTTGTAATTCTACAGTTTTATATAATTCATGTTTTATCCTTTGCTAATATTCATCGCTACTATATTGCAATCTGCAAATAAATAGAACTCATGATACCTCTCAAATAGGGCACTTTTTATTATTGCTCCTCAAAGGGCTCAAGCTTTTGATTCAAACATCAGAATATGACGTTAATTACAAAAGTTAGAAATTATGTTATATAAAAAACACAATATTCTGAAACTAATATCATATATTTTGTGTTTTTGTCATTCTACTTTTAGCACTCCGTAAAGGCAAAACTTCTTCGCAATTTACGTTCACCTCGATCTTTAAAATTACATAATTTCAAATTCAAGAATTCAAGTAATAAATTGGTCGTTATGATTGTACTCCTTTCATAAACATGTGCCTGGTAACATTGATCTCAAGATACGATATAATTCCCAAACGCTTAGACCTTAATTAACAAATAACTTGCACAACTGCAGACAAAATAACAAATGGAAATCATTTATTTGAATCAGAAGCGAACCAATTTGGCATTTGCAATAATTCACTTCAATTGCGGTTTGTTAACACAATTCACCGTGGGGTAAAATTCATCTGGATTTATTGAAGCGTGTTTTGAATGAAAATGTGTTCGTAATTTTTCTTTTAAATATGAATAATTGCACCACTTACTCAGATTTTATGGTGAAATTTAATTGGCTTTACGGCATATTCACGAATATGTGGAAAAAAATTAATTTCAGAAATGAAAATTCTGTTATGCTGCCGAAGTTGTTTAAATAAGATTTTTATCGTAGTATCGCCATAAGATTTGTAAGAAACAATTTTCAATTTCACAGAACAATATTAAATGAAACTTGTGCAAAAATAGGTCAGTCGGCAATTTAAAACTTCGTCTAAAAAAAGATAATTGTTATTAGTGATTGACCGTCCGAATACCCACTTTTTGTTGTGTAGACTAATAGGAAAAGTAGGCCGGTCTTTTATTCAAGATTACTTACTTCGTATTACATTTTTTGTTACAATGTACTAATGTAGTCAAAGCTTAGTACAGTACACGTTGCATAATAGTCAATATGTCTGTGGCAGGAGAAGGAAAAAGACGATAGGAAATTCGAGTTAAAGAATCAAGTGAAAAATTTTTGGTGAGGGTTAGTGTTGGGATATCGATGTTCAGCATCGGTGTTGATATCGCCGACAATCATCAATGTGACGATAATATCGATCATATAATATCGATGTTAATGCTTAAAGCAGGAATTTTTCATCTATCTAGCACCTCACAACACACTATGGAGAATTTCAGGGCAGCGCCATAGGTTAGATAGAATACCCACATCTGATGAAAAAATGGCAAACATTGCAGCTACACGCGAATAGTGATTTGATTTGTTGTGTATAATTCTCCTGGCGAAACCTTTGAAACTACAAACCATGAACTGGTCTTGAGCACTAACATATGAAATGTTTTTTATGAACTCTTCAAGATAGCAGTATATGCGCTGACGAAGTATACAAACCCAATTTCGCCTTAAGGCGTTTATAAAACATAAGAAATTAGTAGGAAAGTGTCTATTATAAAAGGTCTTTGTATTTTATATTATTTAAACGAAAAAGAATTTATTTTCTACAAATAAATTTACAATTTGTTAAAGTTTCTTCTTTTCTGGTTTGGTTTGATAGGCATTTTAAATTCTTAGGTTTCAATAAAAACAAATATGGAAGATCTTTTGTGTTAAACGTCTTCGGGTAAAAGGCGTGTTATTTCCTTTGTATATTGGTAGAACTTTCACCACCCCTTTCAAATGCTATAAAGAAGCAGTGGATCAAATTTCACAAACTTTCATTCATTCTTACGCAAGTTATAATCGAATTATTGTGGGGGATACCTCTCCTCCAAATTCATTCATTTCTGGTGGAACGCTGGGGATTGGTATTATGTATATATTTATCGAATTTCAACTTCGTATCTTTAGAGATGTGCATTTTGTTGTACTTTAAAATTTTCCATTATACGGAAAGGGGGGGGGGTTCCAGTGGACCGATTATACTCATCTACGAATGCAACCTCACAAATGAAATAAAAAACTCACATACCAAATTTCTACGTTGCTCCGTTCGTCCGTAATCGTATTGACAGACGGAGGGACGGACAGACAGACGAACATGCATAAATCGACATAACTTTTGATCCTGAGTAGGAATCTAGTAACAAGATTTTACAAATGGTATATTCCAAACTCATTACGGCATTTGTTATACTAGTAAGCTATATATTCTTAGTGAAACTTTTGAAGAGTGTATTGTAGTCCTAACGGTAGTTTTCTCAACGAAATAATGGGAGTGACAAAAGACCATATCCGGCATTGTTTGCTTTATGAATTCAATAAAGGCAACAATGCGACTGAAAGTGCAAGAAATGTTAATGCACTGTATGAAAAAGGCACAATAAGTCTAAGTGGTTCCAGAAATTCCGATTCTGTAACTACAGCCTATAAGATCAGCCACTACACACAGATAAACAGCGTATGGGTCATTCCTACTAGTTCCGCAATACGGGCATTCCGGTGAGTCGGCCCTGCCAACCTTATGGAGGTAGTACCAGAAGCACTCGTGTCCGCTTAGGAACTGCGTGAGATGATAATTCACTTCGCCATGTTTTGTGTTAATCTGGCGGAGAGTAGGTGTAACAGAAGTGTAGGAAAGAAGAAGAGTAGCTTTCGACAGAAAAAAATAAAGGAGACAAAAAGGGATAATTATATGGAATGAAAGAAGTAGTGACGAGCAATAGTCCGCTAAGATTACTGGGGGTTGGAAGAATGAACTACTCAACTTCATATTAATATAAATTTCATAGGTTTATGCAGGTGTTGTCGAGAATTAGAGGTGTTTTAAAACATTTCAAGCAGTAACATAGAAGACAAAAAAACGTGAGCATCGGCTATTTAACTATGCTATGTAAATGTTGCATTGAATTAAAAAATGCCACTCAGGTTTATTAACCTTCCATATCGTATTTATCAGAGTAGTCAGAATTGTTGTACTAGTATTTTTAAATCAAGGCTAGCACCCTCTTCGGAAATCAGGTTAGATAAGAATTGTCTGCCTGTTTGTTATAATGGGGAGTGTACTAGGTTTCTAAAACTGGTTTTCTGGGTTTAGTTTGCATATGCAGAAAAAAATATCGTTTACGGTTAATTTCATCTTAAGTAAGTGAGACGTACGGTGACTTAGTTGATAACATATGCCTCACATACGCCTTCAAATTTCACCGGCGTCCACCGTCTGATCGCTATAAGCAAGAGTTGTGTGGTTTGGAATCCACGGCAATTATTAGATACAACATTTAGTTGCAATATCATTATCAAGACACAGATGAGTTTCTTAATTAGCGATTGCGACCCTTAATGTGTCGGTGAAGTAAGCAATTATTACTTACTACACTATTAACGGAAATATTTTGATAACTGGAATATTATAAAAATAGGTGAAATTTTGCCTGTATGTAGATCTTGACTTGCAGTTAAACAGATAAATGGAAAATTTCGTTTTGAGTCATCTATAGTCATATTAGCTGCGTTCTTTTGACAGCAGAGTACAGGGTTGTCATACATTAACTGGGTTAAATTAACTCGGTTATTTAACCGAGTTAAAAAGTTTACTGGATTATTTAAGTCTTCTAAGGGAAAATAGATGGCGATTATTGAAAGTTTTTGTGTTGAAAAGTTGATTTTGCTCATCATAGGAATTAAAATATAAACTAATGTGGACAAAACTGACATAAAGATAAATTTAAAGCTAATAACGATCCTTACTTATCTCGGGTTTGCTTAAAAAGAGGAAAAGAGAAGAAGAAGAATTAGTTATGTACTCCATGGATTCCAACCGTTCTTTTCAGCTTTCATAACTCTGTTGCCCAAAAGAACACAGCTAATGTGTGAATTGGAGTTTCTTGTAAGCTGTAGAGGCAATGCTGAAACCTTATTCGTTCTAAACTATTCATACGACGCGTAACAGTCTATTATTTAGTGGAAAGCGACAAAAAATTTTTGAAGAAATACTTTGGCAAATTTTGCAATTGTAGCTCTACTTCCATCCTTCGAAATTGTTGAGATAATTTTAAAGTTTGTGCTTATTGTCTCTTGAGCCTCTTTTCCATTTATGTAAATTTTGCCAATAAATTGGGCAACTAATTTTTCTCATGGCGGGAGGGAACAACTTGGTTACAATTTACATCTGTTTCTGTTAATATCAACATAGAAAAGAAATGCCCAATTTGCCATCGACTTGAATGTTCACAAATGAAAACAGAAATCAGTACAACAAATTGTGTGACTTTACTCAGCTAACCCCCAACTTGTTTCCAACAAGTCTTGTTTTTAGATGAACGTTTCCATTAAGGCCCACGTTTCCACTCATATCAGTTTTCAAAGCCAACAAATTGGGAAGCAAGTTAATTTTTTTAAAATTTTAATAGAGTTTCCTTCTAGTCCAGAAGGCGCACTTCCCAGCGTGAAGCCAAGAATCATTTACCTATCTCCGCATTAAGCGTTCACACATTTTGAAGAAATGTGTTAAGATTAGGCTCTGCGACAAGCATTCAAGACATATAAAAATTAGTAAGGTTAGTTCGTACTACAGGGCAAGGAAAAAGGAAAGTAGTTAATAATGTTATCATGGGTCACAGGACTAGGAAAAGACGACTTCTTAGTACATTTTTGGATACATTTAAATCAAAGTGGTCCACCACGCAATTGACCGCCGCACACATGCGGTTCATAGGCTTGCGCTTACCATAGTTAGTTCTGGAGAAATTAATATGTAAAAGGGGGACTTCCCTCAAATTACGACTATTAGTCCTGAACGACACCCTGCCACGGAGCTTCGAAGAGTCAATATTGGAGTTTAACAACTTCAACCTTACGGCGATTTTCCAAGGAAGTCATGCCAAGAAGATTAAGCCGGTCGCGATAGGGCGGAAGAATCATAGGGCCGTTCCAAGGGAGACCTCCAAGCGCAAATCTAATGAACCTGCGCTGAACAGACTCCAGGCGGCCAATGTGGATAGCGTAGGAAGGATTCAACAGCTGCGAAGCGTATTCCAGAAGTGTTCGGACGAACGAGTTATACAATGTTAAGGAAACTTGAGGATCATAGAACTCCCTGGACCAGCAAGGAGTTTCTGGAGGAATATTGTTTGTTGCAAATGTATAGTTGTACATAACCTCACATTTATTTATGTTAAGTTCCAAGTCATTGTACTCGCACCAAGAATAAAACGTATTCAAGTCCTTCAGAAGGGAAGCGCAGTCACTGAGATCATTGATGGAGGAAAAAATGTTTATGTTATCAGCATAAATTAACACTTTGGAATGCCTCAAAAGAAGCACAATATTGTCAATTGAAAGGACAAAAATCAGAGGGCCAAGCTGACTACCCTGAGGCACCCCAGATGTCGCCTCTATGACCCTAGACTGAGAACCGGGAAAAAGAACCTGATAGCGTCTTTCAGATAGATAAGAGCGAATCCACTCCAAGAGTAAACTAGGGAACCCAAGTTTATGCAACTTGAACATAATGACTGAGTGCGACAGCTTGTCACAAGCTTTACTGAAATCTGTATAAATACAGTCAGTTTGAAGATTATTACCAAAACTGGTAATTGTATTAGAGCTAGAGGTGAATTCAAGTAAGTTTGCAGTAGTAGACCTACCTGATATAAAACCATGCTGAGCAGGAGAGAGAACACTTTTGCATTGTGGAGATAACTGGGAATGAATTATAGATTCCAACAGTTTAGGTATACAGGACAATTTAGCTATTGGTCTGTAATTAGAAATCTCGTTCCTACTACCTTTCTTGCGAATAGGTGTGATGAAGGAGTTTTTCAACACTAGTAAATACTGATCAGATACATTGAGTTGCTTTTATTCATCAGTTTAAAACACCAAGATTAAGTAGAGGAGTTTACAAAGGGAGCAAAAGGTTTAAAGATTAAAATTACCTTCTTAATTCAGTGCAGAAACGGAAAATCTGAAGCCTGAAAAAAATCACATAAAATGCGAACAAATTTGTAGGATAAAACGGATCTCTTAATTTTAACTAAACAGTCTAAGTTGTGGGAATATTCCAGCCCACAATTGAATAATTGTATTTGAAATAAGTATCTACTTCCGCTCTTATTGTATTATGCTTGTACATACTTGAAGTTAAAATGAACTGCGATTCATTTACCAAAATCCACAGAGGCCCTTCGTTGCAGCCATCTCCCAGTTGGAGAAATTATCATAAGGCCTTGCGGGGTAAGAGGTTCCTGTAATATTCACAAAACTCTGGGGAAAATAGCGCTGAGTTCAATTTTATCATATGCGAAATATCCGAGGCAAATCCTTATCCATTCGAAGGAGGCTCAAAAGACGAGACTCCTCTGGATCTGAAAATATGTTGAGAGCACGTGACATTTGGTAGAAATGCAGCCACAAGGAACAGAATTTTCTGGAAAGTGGGCTTCGTCACGTGTTAAATCATTCAACCCAGATCAGCATATATACAAGGGACATCAAGACCTCTTTAGGGTGGAAAGCCCTTCGGTTATTATTATTACGGTGGAGGACATGATTGCAGAAAACCCCACTCTTGGTGTACAAGAGCGTCTAGTGCGTAGCGTACATACTTGTCGGAAGTAATATGCAGACTTTGAGGGTATATCAAAATTAATTGCTGGAGAAGCTTGGAACTTTTATTATGAGCACTACACCCAAAGTGGATTCCGCAATGAACCTTGATTTCGAGCACTCCCCGTGATTGAAAGCAATTTCTCTCTAATCAATGTGAATTCAGAGTGAAACGAAGGAAATGGGTCGTTGTACCAATCAATACCAAGTGACTTAAAAATTACTTTTTAATCAAATTTTCTGAAAAGATTGTATTACCTGTCGGCCCCTCAGTGTACACAGCCACCAGCCATCCAATCCATCTGTGTCTTGCTCTATGACGGTTAAGATATCCCCTTTCTTAAAGGCCAATTCATCAGGGCTTTCAGCCATGTTATCGTAAATTGCTTTTGCATAAACTTTCTGTAAAGAGTAAAAAGAAAAACGTTGGAAAATTATTTTTAAATTGAATAATTTGATTAATGAGAACTGAGTTTTGATTTTAATTAACTTTTCAGATCACGTGGATTTAATAATTGATAATGGCACCTGGCACGTGGAATTTACATGCATATTTGACTTTTTCATTGAAAGTTTTTTGCGGGCAATGAAAAACGTCTATCTAGGGCAGAGTTCATGCCCACTATTTCAGCCCAATGTAAACAGAAGAGGATTTTAATTTCCTAGACAGGTTAGTTGGCATGTTAACTTATCTATTTAATAGGTAGCATGAAGGTTGTGGTTATGCCGACCATTACGTTCTGAAAGGAAAATGCCAAGTCATTGAGCTCATGGAGTCGCAAGGAACGATGAATCTGACGACGACATTTTATGTGTAGTCATCCATGGCAGAAACTACCGGTTCGAGGTAATTATGTCTCGTTAAATTAATCAAAATAAACCACCTTGTATCCGCTAATTATCTGTGGGAAAGAATTATTAACAACTAAAATGTGTTGCGGATGTACCTGTCCGTTTCACGTCGTATACAGTTAAAGGAAGCGAGTTTCAAGGCAGAGATAAACAGTGGATAAAGTTCTTCTGAAGAAGATTGTAGGGCAAAATTTTACTGTTGATATTTATAGCATTTTTGATAAGACACTTGATTAAAATTCCATTATTAATAAGGTTGCTATATGAAGAATGTTTTCACCATTAGAGTGGAGTATATGAAATTCTGTCTTAAGGCATGCCTAACATTTCTCTATCAAATTGTGGAGAGTTATAATTCAAGTTATGTGCTTGTGAGGAAATCTTGGTTATTGGCATCACAATTTTGAGGTTTTGCTTGGAATGTCGGTAAAATCTGTTACTTCATTGTTATTCCTCTGAGTTTCTTGAATGAAAAAGATCTATATGTGAATTTCGACTGTTTTTGATAGAATACGTAGTAGTGTCCAAATATTCCCAACGTATGACAAAAGGAGTAGGTTAGGAATTTCATAATAATCTATATATTAATTATACAAAGAAAGCTCCCGGTTCCGTATTTCAGCGACTTTTTTTTATATGGAGTTTCATCGAGCTTTTCTTGAAATTTTATAATGGCAACACTGATCCGCATCAGTTCGGGGTTGTGTTCATTACTTTAGGGTTGCGTTCCTGGGTAACTTTGGTGTTATATTCGGTGTTTGCCACCGATAAGTATGCAATATATGGATTTATTGGAACTTTTTCCATTATTCTGCATGGTAAAATATTTTGCAGGTGTCTTTTTACTGCTTGCTTGCATGAGATGATTAGGCTACAGGGGACACCTCTGAAAAAAAACGCGCTTTAAAATTTAAGGTGCAAATTGAGGGAACATATAAAAACGTTATGTCACTCATATACCTTCAATTTGTGCAATTGCACAGCGGTCTCCTTGTTTTTTATAATTTAGAAATATTCTCCTTTAAGTTCAATCTGCTTTTTACAGAGATTGTTTAATGCTTTTAAGGTACTCAAAATCTCTTCTGCAGTTTTATTCTCAAAATGACATAAAATGGAAATTGGATATTTCATCATCGCTTTTGAATTTTCTGCCGCGAAGAAGGTCAGATTTCATATTGTCGCTTGGACCAAATCTGAGTTCTAAACTGGATGATAAATTTTAGGGAAGCTATATTAGTGAGCGGTAGACTGTGTAATAGTAGTTTGTGCCATTTTTTTGTGTTCCAAAGACTGTGCAAAAGTGAAACATAATATCCACCAGTCTCCAGTGCATTACGCTCTTTGAAATTGATTCTTGACATTTCTAAAAAAATTGTTACAATAATCGTTTTGATGTTTTTTGATACCTGTGCCTTTTTGCCAGATGTGACGGTTAATAATTCTTAATTTTTTTAAGAGATGACACTGGGAAAACGGGATAGCCCTTAATCTCATCCCATGGTTTACAGACTACAAGATTAGCCAGGCTTTATTTTGACACAAATCGTGACGTCACTCTGGATAAATTGAGCTTGAATCTTTGTTAGAGGAAGAAGTAGATAATTATTTTGGTAGCATTCTAATTGGAAGCGAGCAAAAGAGACGTGATTTTTAATGAATGTTTTGTGTAATTTTTAATATAATAGAATTCGCGTTTTTTACATGTTAATTTTGCAAAATCATCACCATTGAAAAGCCGCAAGGCGCAATGGCGATTCAAACTAAAACCTGGCTAACCTTGTAGTCTGTAAACCGTGATCTCATTCCTTCTGTCATTTTTTCCCTATTCCTTTCAAAACGCCATTTGTTGTTTGATCCAGGATAACCATCAACGTCGACCGCGACACGGAATCCGTTCGGGACCAAGACAATGCTGTGTATTTGGTGGGATCAGAAGGGTGTCGTGTACCACGAACTTCTGAAATCAGGTGAAACAGTGAATACCGAATGCGCTACAGATAACAAATGATTAGTTTTGCATTGACATTGTGTCCACGATATTTAGGATTAACCTGTATCAATTCTTCATTATAATACTTCTCGGTGTTCTAAAGAGGATTGTTACTTTTGAGCAAAGCATTCAGCTCTAGGCGGCGTTGAAAATTTTCTGGAGTATTTGAAAATTTGCAGTCGAAGTAACGCTCCGGTATGGAGCGTTTACTTCAATTAAGGTGAGATTTTGCTAAAGGAGGTAATCAACAAGGAGTTTAAAAAGTAGCGCAGTAGTAGGAGTTTCATTATCGGAGCAAAATTTCAAGCCCTGGTTCGATCATAATAAATCACCATAGTTTCGTCCCCTCTGTCTCCGGGTCCGTTTTCGCCCCCTGTCAAGAGCCGTCTTAGGTGGTACGTGTCGGAAGGATCCTAGGCAGTACCCTGACGTCGACGTCTCTTGTTATCTCGATCATTTGTTTATAGGATAGCTGTAGCATGCTACCCACGTGACCACCTGTGGCAGCCATCTTCCTGCTTGCCAGAGCCGGGCAGTCACACACAATATACTCCGCTGTCTCAGTATCCCCAAGGAACAGTCTCCGTGTATCATCCTCCAGGATTCCCATCCTTTTGAGGTCAAAACAAGATATTAATGCAATTCTGAAGAACTATTTAGATAGAATGGGGAAATCCATAAATAAATTCAAGGAAAATATTCCTGGAAGGTATTTTATCGAAGGTTTTATGAAGTGAAATCAAAAGTAAGACTAACACCGAGTATCACAAAATCAAGGGCAACGATAAGCGCAGAATATGTTCAACGGTATTAAGGACAAATTACAAGGAGTTGCTCCCGAATATATCTTTAGCTTCGATGAGACGAATCTGACGGATGATCCGGCTGGCAAAAATGTGGTTGTATATGTGGAGGAAAGAAGCGAGTGTAACGTGTCATGGATCACTCCAAGGTATCCATTTCATTGATGTTCTGCCTTTACCGAGGAGGAGAAATTTTACTGACTTATATAGTGTATAAAGGTCAACATCATATGAAAATTGATATTTGGGAGGACCGAAAGGAACACTTTACGGAGTATCGAAATCAGGATGGTTCGACTGGTCATACTTCGAATCATGGAACGGAAACGGAACGGAGAGAAAATTGTCATTGGCGACAATTTACCATCACATCTTTCGTCTCAGGTGCTACAGTTATGTATTGAAGATAATATATATTTCACGACAATACCAGTACACATTTGATACAACCTTTAGATGTTGCGTTCTTCCACCCTGAAAGGGCGGAAAAGAGGAGAAGGAGGAGCATCTCAGATAGTTGAAGGAAGGACAGTCGCCGAAAAGGAATGATTTCCAAAAAGGTTTTCTCTAAATTTGTTTGTTAAAAAAAAGCTGTACCAAAAGCTACACTTTACTGCAGAAAAAAATGCAATAACTGAATTTTAAAAAGCGGGTCTTCATCCTTACAATCCAGAGGAAGTGTTAAAATAGATTCCCGGAACTTCTAATGCAGAGGACACAGGACAGCGTCAACGTATTGAGTACAAGTGTTTTACACATTTTGCAAGAGATTCAACGAAGACGATTTAGGCTTGGTGCATATTGAACGTAACACAGCACAGCATAGGCTAGCAGAGGAGAGTGCAGTTAAAAGGAAAGTATAGTGAAAGTACTCGTTTGGCCTATTCCTCGGCTGCGTTCAATATGCGGTTTACCTTTTAGAAACTTTTATTACAAAAACGTTGACTGCACTGTGCTGTGTTTAATATGTGCTAAGCATAAGACTTGCTCCCGGAAAAAGAAATTCAGCAAGAGCTGCTGAGAGAAGAACAAAATGAAAATTCATGTGCAATTTGTAATTACCCACGCCGGTGGTCGAGTGGGCTGAGGCGCACGTCCGCAGAGTTTCTTCCTTGTTGGCGTGGGTTCAATCCCGCACAGGGCACGGCGATTTTTCTGGGTACCAGTGGTTGAGGCAATTGTACTGACAAGAATTGTACTTGTGAAGCCACTGGGATGTTGCACAGTAAAAATGCCAAAAAAAAAATTGTGGCTCACTTGCAACATTTGTCAGGTTAAAATTTCCCAATCTCCCCTTCCCTAATTTCCTTCCGCCTAAAGCTGCCCCTAAGCTTAGGGACAACAGATTAAGTTTTATCGCTGTTCGAAGATAATAAAGATATTTCGAGATTTGTTTGAACCAAAATCTGTTTGTTATTAACATAACATTTAACGTTCGATTTTTTTTTAATTTTCACAAACCTAATCAAGAAAGCATAGAATACAATGTGGGTAATTAGAAAAAAATTCTATAACTTTACTCTTTGCTCAGGTGGTCTACATAGAAGACGGCAGCCAAACAATTTAATCTAGAAGAAAGCGTGAATGCACTGGTTCTTTAAATACTATCAAAATGATAAAAGAAGCCGGCTAAATATGACTAACAAATTACGTTCATTCATTTTTTCTGTTGTAAAACTTATGACACACATTCTTCTTATGAAAGAAATTGGAGAACACCTTTTATTTACATTTACCTACTATGAATGTGCATATTGTGACTCACAGTGTCAATGGGTATGTAGGAGGATGACGAAATGTTTTATAATTTTTACAAACTTTCTATGCCTAATTTTGTTTCGTTTTTACCAGACGTAGATTAAAATTTCAAAAATAGGACATCTATTATCTCTCTCGGTAATTTCATCAGGAACCCCAAATAATTTCTCATGTAGAAAAGTTCTCCTTGGGCTACTACAACAAAACTCCAAATCAATTAAGGGCTTCTATTATTCCCCAAAAATAATTCCTTCAAAACGTTTGCTTTACATTTATTCAAATGCCTGGTAAATTATCTGACCTCTTTTTCAAGCAAATACTTTGCATAAAGTGATACTGAATTGTAAAGCACGTCACGAGAATAAAGTGTCAAATTCATTTTGGGTTCAGCAACCTCTCCGCTTTATTCTGCGATATGAAAGTACGTGTCTAACCTTCATCCATCAAACAAAAGGCTGAGCGGTAGTGAAAAAAAAAATCATCTGTCACTCTTTGGCAACATCTTAAATGAAAAATGTCAGGCCATTTCAGATACTGTTTGGGGATCTAATTTGCAATGTAGAAAAATTTGGGCTTCTTTTGTGAAACTCATTAGTCGGTAACCTTCTTCGAAATAATACCTTTGAGTGTACATGTACAGTGATTCTATTTAAATTCTTAAGGAGTACAAAGCTTTCTTCACTTATGGTATGAAGACATAATTTTAAGTTTCAATAAGATGTGATGATTTTCTTCGTTACAATTTGATATTTCCTGAATATATCATGGAAATCTGTTGTGCTGTTAACTTGTTAACCACAAAAAATTGCGGAAATAATGTAAGAAAATGAAATGGTGAGCCATTCATATCCCTCAACCGCAGACATTTGTAACATAATACTATAATTTGTGGTGATCTTTCTATTACTTTGCGTAATTTTTTACGAATGCAACAAAGTAAACAAAACAGGAAAAATATTGAAATACTTAAGGCGAGAAATGTAAAATAGATTTTAGGTGTTGAAAGAGCAATCAATGCATTCAAATTTGGAGTGCAAATGAAGGAAGTTTTGCTCAATATATTTTTAGATTTAGTTGTGATATTATTTGTTAGTGAAACGCACTTCCTAGTTTCGTCGGGCTTTTCTCGTAGGGCAATCTAGGTGTCCTGGAGTTGTACGTCTTGGAAACATGGACCATTTGGTCTGTTGGATTTTACATAGTTAATGGCATCGGGATACTCAAAGGTTTTGTATAAATCTTTATTTCATGGTATAGAAACTTGTATGCAAACATACCCAACGCTCTAATATTTTCTTCAGCTATGACCTCCTCTAAGTTACGTGCCACCGGAGCTATTAAGTATTTCAGTGGTTTAATAGTACAGTACTGTCGTTAGTACTCCTAAATAGAAATTTTTTTTTCTGTTTAACTTGGAGATGCAGGTCTGTCGCCAATATATAATGCGTTGCCAAGCTCTTCGAAGCCTTAGTTTATAAGATCCTTTATTTTTCTTCTTTCAGTATGGGTTTATGAAAGGCAAATCTACCACAACTAAACTATCTTCGAACTATTGTATATTTGCGATCGAATCCGGTAAGCAAGTAAATTGCATTTTTACAGATTTTAGTAATGATTAATGGAATTAATCATAGGTTGTCTGTTCCTAGTTTCCCCGCCAAATTTTTCAACTGAACTTTATCCTATCTATCTAACTGTAACCAAGGAGTTCTATCCCGTAGTTCCGAACAATTGAGATTTACATATGGTGTACCACAAGGAAGCCATCTGGCCCTCTACTTTTCATAATTTCCATCAAGGATGCATTTTTGATTTTTTCTCACTCAAGAATTATCTGTTATGCTGACGATGAGAAGATTTGTAATGAATTTGACTGTTTTAAGTTTTAACTTGACTGCCTTTCGAAAGTGACATTCTGTAAACTATTTTCTTTTAAATGTCAATAGATGAATCTGTATATCCTTTTCATGTAAAAGAGACCCATTACATTTCAATTTCATCATTGATCCTTTCTTGCCTAGGGTTGGTAAAACCAAAGACGTTGGTGCTTTATTTAAGATTCGATTTTTACTTGAGAATCATATCGACATTATTATTAGTAAAGCCAATGTGTCTGTGGTCTTTGTCAAAAGATGGGCCATAGAATCTAATGATCTCCACATTTTCCGTTTCCTGTATTATATGTTTGTTAGACCTTCCTTGAATACTCTAGTGCGGCACTGTTTGGTTTTCTTGAATTGAGAAGATTTTTAAAATTTGTTCTTCGTGGTTTTCCGTGGAATAATTATCTTTCAGTGCAACCATCTTTTGATAGACTTAGCCTTTTCTCACTTGACATCTTAGAGAGCAGAGGGGATAACTTCAGTACTCTTTTGGTATCTAAGTGTTTGCAGCGAGCTATTAATTCCTACAGAATTGCTTACTTTTTTTCAATATTTCCGTACCGACTCGTTCTTTAAGGAATTACAATTTTTTTTATAAATCCTAGTGAAAACCGCATAACAACAACAAAAAGGGACATCAGTATACGAAACGCTCTTTTTGCATTTGTTGGAGGAGTTCTGTATTATGAGTTACTTCAATCCGGGAGAAAAATACTGCGGAGCGATATATTCTCAAATTGCAGCGTTTAAACGAGGAAATACACAGAAAAACACTATACAGGATAATGCTCTACTGAATGTAGCGTCATCTACCAAGGACACCATTCTAGAGTTAGGTTGAGAAGTTTTTCTCTATCCGGCTAGTTCATCTGATTTGGTTGCTTCCTCCTTTGATTAGGTGCTACCCGCTTTAGTTAATTCAACACGTCTTTCCAGTCGAATGATTTTCTGATCTTGAGATATCCGAAAACATATTGAAAATCTCATCGCATCAAAGCCACAATCCCAATATCGTGGAGGATATACGTGAATTAGGCTCGCATCGCTACCATTACCAAATAAAAAGGGGTATAAAGCAGTTGCGGATGTGAGTTTCTATTCCTACCGAAAGAAATAGTAGCGTAAAAATGCAAAATGAGCAAAAACCACTGATCGGATGTCCACTTACCAAGCACCAACAAAGATAAAATTGTGACTGACCACAAAAATCCCCCTGTACTTAATTTGAAATCATGCGGAAAACATCCTGTACTTTTGTTAACACACCTTTTCATAACATGAACCTAGTCTGCCTATGGTACTACACGAAAATTAAATCAACCAGAAATTAGCGACCAATCAAACTAGTCAGCAAAAACAACTTTCGCTTCTCAATCACTGATCATGTATTGGAAAATTACCTTGAGCAGCAGCAAGGTAGAGATTTTCATAGAATCTGAATAGGTCCGATCGGACGAACATATAATTTTCCATAAATCCCAATCAATAAAGACCGCGATGACGCTAATTGGGATTCTAAACACCTGTACAGCTGTTGGATCTTATTCTTCGACCATTTCCATGTATTCACATGTGATGAATACGAAATATTTTCACGGTTCAAGATTGTGAGGAATTTGGAATAGAAAAAAAATCAGCCCGGATTTATTACGGACTTAGCCAAGAGAGTTGGAGGCTTAGAGCCAGCGATAAGTTGGACTTGGTCTTAAAATGCCTTCATTAAGGAATGCACTTTATAAATGACCATCTCGCATACTATAGAATGTATCTGGTGAGCTGCAAGGCTTTGTAGTTTAAGTAATCCGCGACGAGATCTGACTTGACGAAAGGCCTTAACATTATTTTATTATCTCAGCGTAGGCAGAGGGGGCAGAGGGGTCGATCGTGGTGGACCAACAATGCAGCTCGCAACAAGTGATAATTATGAGCCTAGTATGAAATGCAATACCTTTGTTCGCCTGAAGGGCACATCATAATCCCCGGCACAGTATTCAGTCACTTTATCTAGCATTTTGACGTTTGTCTGCATGCCCAGGTGAATTTTAAGTGATGATAAGTCACCGGTGATGAGTCAGCATGCAGGTATTAATCCATTGTGGTGGAAATTCCGCTTAATCCAAGTATTTTGCATGCACACCGCCAAACACACAACACAGTACAAAATAACTGAAAACCTTGGAAAATTCTTTAAATTATTATCTGCAAATTCTTCAGATACAAGCTAATCCACTTTATCACGATCACAGCTGCTTGGTATGGATCACTTAACTAACCACACGGGCAAGGTGTTCAATTAGACATAGCTTCGCAAATTAGCACTGCTTATCTCGATATAATTCGCACTAAACTGCGATAAGACAAACTCCTCACATTCACCACATATGCTAGCCCAGAGTTAAATCACGCTGTAACGTCACATATCACTTTTTTTCTGATAAAACTGAGACCGCCACGGATTCAAGACTTGCACGATCGGCGTGTTCAGTGGAACTAAACGAAGTTAACTTGGTGGAAGAAAAAGTGCCTCGGTATGTTTAGCCTCAAGAGCAATAGCAATAGGACCTGGACGGACTGGAACCTGAGTTTGCGATTTGTAGCTGAAGCTTGAGATATTATTATCGACACATTCAAGAAATGTTGTGAGAAATGATCGTGATGTTGTCTCTGAGTTTTCGTTCGATCAAAGGTTGTGCTGGAGGAGAATTACCAGTTCAGAAAATATTCCTCTGATAATTCGAAGTATGATAAAAGAAATCCGAGTTGAGTTGGTTCCGATTACCAGTTGAGTCGACTCCGGTTGCGAGTTGGATCGACTCAGATAGCAAATTGAGCTCGGTGGAGCGCATTTTATATTTATGTTATATTAAACATTATTACTTTTTGTAAAGAGGGTGGAACACAGAGAGTTTTTAGTTTAATTTGCAGTTTTGTTTAGCGGCAGATGCGTACATTAATTTTGTTTACGTTCATGAAGGAATACGTACTGAGATAATAAGAAAAACTCAGCTAATAACCTGAAAAGCGATAGTGGTCCTCTATTTTATTACCATATTTCCCAAAACTGCTGGAGATTTCCGAATTGATACATCAATTAGGTTAATAATTAAGATGCGGGTGTTTACAAATGAAACAGCCCGGATGAGTGCAAGTTGATAACAAAATTTCCGGAGTTCAAAAATCTTTGAAATTCCAAGGAAAATTTTTACTGGTTAAGTAATTTTTAAAGTTGTTATCTTTTAACAATTGAGCAAATGAAAATATAATAATATACAAAAGTATATAATATACACATGGATTGTTGGGTTTTGTTTAAATGTATCCATAAGTAGAGTAATTTTTACTTTAATGTATTTTTGAAATGAACTCAATAAATTTAGTAGAACTGCACGCTTTTGGGTACTTTTGGCATTTTTGGTTCTTCTATAAAGCGGAAGTGTACTCTAAATAGTGACGACCTTCTTTAACATGTTAGGTGCCAGGGCACCACCGGTGCGTCCCACAGAAATACTTCTGCACACGCCACGGTATCATCGGTGTGCGCCCTTCTTCACAGGGCAGGTTACCATTGGTGCGTCCTGCAAAAATACTTCTTTAGAGGCCAGGGCATCACCTCTCACAATATGTATGTCCAAAAATTTACAATGTGTTCAATTTTTAACAATTTACACTCCTTAAAACCGACATAAGGCCAGTGATAAACAGAAACAGGTAATTTGGAGCGTATTTGAAGCAATTTGAAGCATTATAAACACTTCTAACCAGGGAATTTTTTAAAATAAATAACAAGCAAATTTTTATGCAATTGATTAAATTCAACAATACCTACAATAGTATAATAATAAATGCAAGGCGACTATAATGGTTGCATTCTGGTACCATGTCGTGTGAATAAGAATTTTTGCGAGGCGCACAGAGGTGGTACCCAGACCTGTGAAGAGGTATTTTTTGTGGGACGCGTCGATGATACCCTGGAACCCAACGTGTTGTGTTAATCATTTATCGTAAATACCGGCAGTATAATACGGGGCTCAATTTTCACGTTGCGTTTCATGTGTTCAGCATATGAGCCGATTATTTTGAAAGTTGCCTAAGTTATATGCCGATATATACGGTAGAATATATATAGAATAATGAATTCGTTTTATATGGGCTCCGTGATTTCACATCGTAAATTGGAAAATTTTACTTTTAATGCTCTGCTACCTTTCCAGAAAGGTATAGTTTTGATCACAGGTGTGCTTTGGAAATATGAAAAAAGGAGGATTGCAAAACTTTTTGCTCTTATGTTTTGTTTTTTTTTTGTGTGTTTTTTGTGGCTTATGGCTCTTATGGATGTCTTCCTGCCTCATCTCTTATCCGTACTTTATGTGCGTTGGACGGATAAAATGGACTTTAGAGTTTACACGGTTCAAGCGTTTATTGTTTCTGGATAAATATTCAAAATATTATATGCAAATCAACCATACATTGTGGATGACCTTAATGTTTGTTATCTTTATAGCAGTTTCTTTGTAGATTTTTTTCCATTCCATTCATCCACTCCTTTCATATTATTTAACCATCATTGGTTATATAAACCCGTAATGGATTTTAGTCGCCTAAACCACACCATTTATTAAGAATCATAAGCGTACTGCCTATAATCACAAAATCTCTTTTAACATTTTCAAATTATCGGGGTTTCCATTCGGAAAATGTTGTTTTGCATTAGTCCAGCCAGTGCTCATCAACAACATCAGACTTATATGAAACAAAGAAGAATTTAAATCCTCTATACAGTCAGGACTCATAGCATTGCTTTCATTAGCGAGAGTCCGAAGAAAGACTTGTGGACGAGTCGATAATATCAAGGTTTCTTCTCAAATAGAATAACTTGGGTTTGGAAAAAGTTTCCATCCAGTGTTTTTTTTCTGGAAATGAGCTAAAAAGGTTCAGGTAAAGTGATGCCTACTTGACTCCATCCGTTGATCTGACCTTTTGTTTTCTTGTTTTCTGATAGAGCGCATATATAAGATTAGTCTTACTATCTATCTTGCGATCTAAGTTATCCGAATTACAATGTGATCCATAACAAAATGCACCTCAAAAGTGGGAAATGTCCTCGTTCATATATAGTAGGTCGATATATGGTCAATTGATCACTAAAAATAAGTATAACCCGTGAAGTATATTCCTTTGTGAGAAATGAAAGATGTTTGGATCTGTAGTGGAAGGTGTAGCTCGAGTTCAGTTTGGAGAAAAAATTGCCGAGTACACTTTTAATATAATATTTTTAGACATTGTTGTTAATTTCTTTCTGCACTATTATAAAAGGAATCTTTGCACTGATTGCTCTGGACGTTTTGGATTGTGATCAAATGCACAAATACACCTGATCCTTTTTTACGCGGTTATTTTATACGCGAATTTCTACCCGATTTTTTCGCGTGATTTTTTTACGCGATTCCTTGCTTTTACGGGATTATATTTTCTGCTGAATTTGAACCACTTAGGCTGTTGATCTGAGATTAACGTTTCTAGGCGGCCAAATACCTGGACGTATGCCTGGATATGAGGCTGAACCGGAAATCTCATGTTGATTAGAAACGTGAACATGGTGTTGCATCATTATAGAAGAGTATGTGGACTATTGTGGGGCATCTCGCCGAATTCTGCACACTGGATATATACAATGGTGGCTAAATTCTAAGCTATGCTAGGTAACCGTTAGGCAGCAACCCTATTCCTATTATATTGGGCAACCAAGCAGTGATCAGAAATAACGATGGAACAGATGGAGGCGAGTTTATTCCTAGTGATGGATTGTGTACAAAAACAGAATGGGTGTACGTCAGAAAATGACGTAACACTTTGTTGGATCAGAAGACACATAAGAATCGAAAAAGCTGACGCCTTAGTAAAATAGCGAAATGCCATGCAGTTTCAAGGCCCATAACTATATTCCCTCATCGACGGAGACATGGTAAAAGACCAGATCATCGATTTCTTGATGAAAGAACATCAAATTCACTGGAAAGGTATGAAAACTTCCCGAATGGCTAAGAAAGGAATTAGGCTGTCGAGCGGACCTGCATAGAAAAAATGTTCTAAGCGTGGAGCGAGGAGCATTCAAATGATTGGTTTCTCTGACAAGTGGGCAAAATCTGAAAAAGATGGGAATCCTGAAGTATGAACAAGCAGACTGTGTTTGGGGGATACTGAGATGGCAGTGTGACTACCCGGTAACCTATAAACAAATGCTTGAAATAATATGATATATCGGGGTTTGGGAATTACTTAATAATACTTCGAAGCAACCAAGGGACCCGAGTGTAGCAGTTTACTTTCATAACCTCGAATTTGTTGCTCTCAGGTCAATATGTTTGGACTGCGCAGCAAATTCACAAAGGTGCGTCAAATATTATGGCAGTAAACATAATTCGGTGTATCTTCAAATATACGCGTATTTTTCTAACGAATGCACGTACTACAATTTATTTATAGCTTCGATTTTTTTTCACAATAATCATATCTTGTAATATTATAAAGCAATTTCCATGGAAGTGATAATTTATTATCACATATACGAAAAAGTGTGCACAAATTAAGTGGTGATAGTGTTCTGTGAAATTTACTGCGTTCATGGGAACCATATCGACACCGTTGAATACGTGGATGTTTTCAAATCGGCGTGTCCTTGTCAATATCAAAAGAAGAAGATAAATGCGATAGGACAAGATAAATACACACAGCACGCACTTATTTATGTCGTTTGCTCCAAAAAAAGTGAAAAAATTAAACACCACAAGTCTTGTCTACCTTTGGCGGACTAATAAAACCAGTCAAAGACCTCGGCAGTAGGTTTATGTCAGAACCGCAGTAGAATGATGCAGAGGAAAGGTAACGAATTACAGCACGTACTCACGTGTTTGATATCACATGAGGCAACCGCGCTTTGTGCTGAACATGGAAATGATTTACGCTTATACCTGAAGTACAAAGACATATTCTACATACTACATGCCAACTACTGTTACACACTCCTGGTTCCAGGTGAGTTTCACGCAATTTTATTTGCTTATTTTTTATGCAAAGCCAACCAACTAACTGAGAGGCACAAGGAAAGTGTAAACAGTTGGCGCCAGTTGGTATTGTCGCAAATCTTACCTGGTGAATTTTCTAAAGACCCCTGAACAAGTACATATCTGCCTAGTGCTATCTGTCAACGGAGATAAATGGTACAAGGTTTCGCCTCGCACCACAATTCCGATACCAGCAGATACCCCCGAGGAATCTCAAACTCAATCTGAATATTCCAGTGATGGGGGAATCAAGTGAATGTGTACAAAATTTCTTAAGCCAGCAGGTACAGAAATTTTAATCCATAAATGGAAAGCCACCCAAGGACAACTCTAATACGCCGACATTTGTAAAGCGGCACGCTCTCTTTATTGCCGCTGCCGCGACTTGTAAGCAAACGAACTTTACAAGGGAGCCACAGCGCGAAAAGCCCTCAAACCCCCTTGGCGTAAGCGAATGATGAATTATATTTGGGCTGGGTCTAGTTTCGATTTCCTCCAGGCATCGACACTTTTCATAATTTATATCGTCTAATCTGGCGACATTTAACATGTAAAGTGAATGTTTTATATTAATTGGCGTACACAAGATAAGCTCCGATAGATATGGACGCGATACAGATAAATTCTATGGGCTGGACGTTGTAATTAATATGTAAAGATCTTGGAAGACTACTCTTGTCATAAGGTGATTATAGTAATTTTTAAAATGGATTATGTAGTTTAATGGATCAGCCGGTATATGAATTATAGATATTTTCTCTACATTTAATAACCCTATAAAATTGCCCAGCAGGAGTGTATAATCTGCTCGTAAAATTATGCGTTTTTATTGTGTATAGAAGGATAACTTCGGGTTACCTTTGCATGTTACATGGCTTTAATATTAATAGAACAGGTTGACTTCAGAATTCCTCTTCAAAATTTATGATGGTAAAGCTGTAGCTTAGGGTTTTACTAATTGAATAGTAAATTCTACAGTCAACTCTCTTTTAACGCGATTATTTCGTACCGTGTTTAAGAAACTAAGAAATAGTATAAATTAGATTAATTCCCACCTCGTTTTATGAAAACCGCGTACCGTGTTATATGGAAACCGCATTATAAAAAACCGAGAATTAGTACAAACCAGATTAATTTGTATCGCGTTATATGGAAAAAAACTGCGTTAAATGGAATTCAGATTATAAAAGCAGACATAGCAAATAAAATGTGGCTTTAATTAGAGAAATGCGCTTTAGAAAGGTTAACGGAAGTACAAATTTTCCAAGTCAGGAGTTCGAAAATGGAGTAATTTCTCACCTCTAGGACAAGGAAGATCCGTTTCAAGACCAAAAAAAAAGAAAAAAAAGGTGCCATGCATATAGAAATCGCGTTGTAAGTATACCGCGACTGATGCAATTTTTGCTGCGCGTTATATGGAAACTCCATTCCATTTTCATGGTGCTGCAAGCTTGTGCGTTACCCTTTTTAAGGTAAATTATGAATGAAAGCAGCAAAGTAAGCGATATTGACAGATAGCATTTATAGTACTCCAAAATATCGGTACTCCTCGGCATAAATGTTACTTTGAACTTGGAGTAAATTAGTTAAATAGTATTGGTAAGTCGCGTAACAGTCCATGTTACTGAACCAATTATCGACCATCCATGAAATGTTACACAAGAAAGTTCCCAGATCCACAGTTAAGCTTTTATCTAGGCCTAGGAAATTCGCTACGTTTCTTAGGGATACTCTGGCTGTTCATCTTACATATTTGGCTGTATTAGCTATCGGGTAGATTTATTATACTTTTGCCTCGAACTTCACCAAAAAGATAGACAGGAACTTTATGCTGACTCTTAATGAAATGGCGTCATGTGTTATTATCGATCTAAATATTTCTACGTGTATATAATATTTTGTTTTCGATATTCGTGAAAAGAGATGCAATCTTAACAATCCTCCTATCAAATTGATTTTCCAATATTAAAATCCTTATGACATAGTCGTTATGCAGTGTGGCCTAAAGAAAACAACATAAGCTTCGTTTGGGATATTTACCATCATTTAAAAAACAAACATTGCTCGGACTTCATTTTCGAGCTATTTCTTTTTAAGATCCCCTTAGGGACAACCCTATGATACACGCGGCACAGTTTAGGCCTAGAAAAATTGGAGAAGAGATTGGGAAATCCTAACCTGACAAATGACAACATTTGTCAGGTTAAAATTCCCCAATATGCTTTTTCCAAATTTTCTTCCGCATAAATTGTGCTCTGTGCAATATAGAGTTGTCCTCTGAGCTTAGGCAACCAGAGGTGATTCACACTTGAAAGCTCCCAGAACAAATGCAGTTTAACACGTAATTTTCTCACGAAAGTTTTTATGCTAATTATGGCAGCCAACGTGTTAAAAAAAAAAACAAAAATGGAGCCGGAATTTTCGGCGTGAAAATTTTACTGTGTAACATCCCAGTGGCTGCACAAATACAATGCTCGTCAGTAGAATCACGTGTACACAGATAAATCGCCCCGTCCTGTGCAGAATTCGAACCTATGCCCATAGAGGAGAAAATTTCCAGGCGTGCGCCGCAGCGCACTCGGCCATTGGCGTGAGCAGTTTAGGGGTTATGACAAAAATAATTTAAAAAATTTAATTCCTCTTATTTTCTACTTTTCGTTTAAGGGATAACATCACTTTGAAAGCCTCTCTATAATAAGGTATCGATTTTTCGCAATAAAATAATTGTTTAGACCGTTAAAAATAAGGTACAATTAGTATAATTGACAAATTCGATGTATTTATCTGTACAATAGAGCGCGCCCCCCAGTGTTCTTCGGAGGTTGAGAGTGCTTAAAATATTAGAAGATAATGTTTACAAGCATTTTACGGACATATGTAGAAAAGAATACTAATTTCACTCCAATGTGGTCGGTGCCCATGCCCATTTTTGTTAGAGCCTGGAGTAAGCCATGCGTTTCCGTCGAAACTGATATTTACAAATTGGCGTGCAATAAAAAATTTATTTAAAGTTTTTTTTATTATTTAGATATAACCGAATTTGAGAATTTCTGTTCGCCCTTTTGACCTCTGCGAAAAACATTGTCTACAAGAATAACGTTAAAGGGCGCCAGTTTATTTGTAAAAAAATTAATGTTAATTTGATGTGCTTGAATATATGTTTAATAAATGCCCGCGCATTAAATTACATTGGTGATTCTTATTTTCTTTAAAAAATTCCTAAAAACTACCCCTTTTTAAATCATTTCAAAGTGGTGTTATCTCTTAAACTTAAAGATTGTGCTTTTAATTTGTAACAAGCAGTTGCTGTTTTATTATCTTTTATAACCAAAGCTATGAGACATCCACTTCCGCCATATTTTAACTTAATGGTATTTGTCAAAACATACAAGAATGCTATTCAGGGAAATATACTTAGTATTAATGTTCGGTCGACTACGGCCGTAAAGAATTAACACATCACCATATTTATCAACCCACCCACACACTTACTCACCTAACCATATTCAAACATAGTCTTCAGCAGACTTCGTCAACACACACACATATATCAACTTACCCACCTGATCTCTAGTTCGCATTTATCCTTTCAAATAGCCATATGTAAAGTATCCAGGTTCGTAGACCTAGCCTTCGTCACACACAATACCTAATCAAACACACTCTTTAGGGTCCAGACATCCATCTACGTCTGCCAGGCTTGACTTTTATCTAGGAAATATACGCAGGTGCAAAGAAGATAAAATGCACCGAAAACATGTTCAAAAAAAAGAAGAAGAAGAAGAAGAAAAACATATTAGAAACGAGTTACCAACACTGGCCAATAAGAGGTGCGCAAGTTGGGAGAGATTTTGAATTTGGCGGCCTAATAGTTGACCATAATGGCGGAGGAAATGGAGAAAGGAGATAGGTTGTTCCGGGAGAGAAGAAGAAGGTCAAAAGGGTAGAAGATAGAGGTCATTTTTTTGAGGGGGCCGAAGGAAACCAGAAAGTGGTGGCGGAAAGTGAAAAGTGTGGTGTGACAAAAAAAAACGTAAAAGAGGAAAATATTTGGAAGCGGAGGAGAATCCAAATCAGGATCCATCGGAGATAGGCATTTGAAGGAATTAGAAAAGGAAATCTTAGTTAAGGTAAAGAAACATTTTATACTGAAATATAATTAGTAAGAGCTAGGAATTAGTTGGGGAGTAGGACAGTTAGATTTAAGAATGTGCTATTAATTGGAAATAAAACGTTTAAACTTAGCCACAGTTTTTTAAAAGAAAGGAAAAATAAAATTCCTAATCTAAGATGTGTTATAAATTGAATACACCATTTTTACTATGTTTTTGCAAAATTTTAAATTTATTTTCCAGCTTCATTTCAGGGAATATTTTTAAGACCGTGGGGTAGGTCGGGGCTAATTGAACACTCTTTTATAAAGCTATCCATACTTTCCAAACATTTTATTAAGGTTATAAGAATCACCCCTACTATACCACACTTTTATTCCAGTTTTAACAAAACGTTTAGAAAATTATACATTCGATTTGGTTTGGACCATAATACTAGCTTTGCAAAAAAGGTGTGGTAAGTTTAGTAAGGCAACGGCAAAGCAACGGCAAAAGTTGAACCAAACAAAACACTATTTTAATGAACGAACCAACGAACAGCGATAATAATTTTGTACTTTTTTCCGAAAAATAAAGAAAGTATCCGTGCGCCTCACTCGCTTGGTTAGGGATGACTGGCACCGCGCAACACTTCGACTTTAATATAAATAGGTACCATTTGCACTCATGACATTCTCCTATCGGGATTCTAATGAAAACTACAATTCACGAAAAAGTATTAATTTTAGGAGCGATAAACTCTTTGAAGGCCTGAAATACAGAGGGAACAGTGATTCTAAATTTCTGCAAAAATGAAAATCTGGTGCAGAGATATTTGGCGAAAAGGAAGGGTGAAATAATTTTGAGTTTCTGTGCAGCGATTTGCAAGACGGATTCACATCGATTTATTAATATTGTGGGCTACTTTTTACAGAGTTTGTGGTGTATAAGGTATATCACGGAACAGTTAACGATTTCTCATAGTTGAAGGAAGGAAAAGTGCATTGCGCATTCAGCAGACCTCCATCATAACTTTCTGTGGGTGTAAAGAATGTCTAAGGTCATACTTAACAAATACTAAATTGTTTCCGATTTTATATTCATTGGTAGTTGTTATATGTTCAAAGTCCTAATTTTGTTTAATCTTCACAGTTTTCAAATGCGGATGTTGCAAATATATGGACTCATGTCCAATCTCCATAACACCACCTTTTCGACAAGGAAATCTTTAGTCGCTAATCTTCTCTGTAAAATGCTACATAGTTTACAGAATTTGAAAACGTTAATTTTTTTAATTATGTGACTTTTTAACTTTATTAATTTTTGTTCCAAACTTGAAAAGTCGTCTCTATACAATTTTTAAAATATTTCTATACTCGCTCCTACTCACAAATACCAAGGCTTCTTCTGAGTGCCTTGCCAAAGTACTAATTACGATATTCATGAACCATTATCGTCAACAATAAATATGCTATTATTAATTTACATCTTGTAGATGACAGATAAAAAATCAGCTTTGCTGAAGTAATATTTTATATTGTAATCAGACTTTGATGAATACACAAGTAAATAAATACGATTGTATCTCACCAGATATGTTTTCCGAAATGAAATAATCCTGTAGCGAATGAAGGAGTAGAATCACATATTGACCTTCATAAAGTTCTCTAAATCTCTCCAGATCATGTTCAGGACATATTCTTCAATTAACAGCATCTCCACCGCAAGAAGGTTTACTCAAACACACCTCAAACGACCGCAAATGAGGTTTCCCGCGTTCCTGGATACATTCGGGATATACCTTCAAGACAATTTTAGGAGGAATCCTTTGGTTATTCATTCTGAGCACGTGATTAATCCGTCTAAGTCTGCCTGCCTGATTTTATAACACTAATTATGTATTAGGAGCCTTAAATAATTCCTTTAATTCATGGTTCATTCTGTGGCTATAAACTGTAAACATCCGGCTGGGAAGGTCTTAATCCCAGATGGATGTTTAATTTTATCCACACAAAACTACATGTCCACACGCCCGAAGAACCATCTTAGCTGAATAATATAAAGATTTTTACAATGCCAACGAAAACAAGACATAAGATATATTTAAGCAAAATACCAGAAAAAATTGTTTTGTAGTATATTCCAGTTTCAAGCAAGATAACGCGTCATAACACACAGCATAATCCATTAATCAATGGTATGCAAAAGTTTTTGCTTATATATTTTGAAAAACAATCCAGGACTGCTTAGAGATACTTCAGAATCATTGTATAAAATTCAAATATACTGCCTCTAATTTGACATGATATCATACAATTATTGAAACTGTGGGAGGTGAGTATTATTCTGCCTGCATAAACAATGAATTCCAAGGGTTCTGCAGAGGTAAAAAAGCTCACCTTGAACACAACATACATGACATAATGTTCCAGTTTAGTGTAAATCTCCTCAAGTCTGTTTACAAGTCGATCGAATTCCGGATATCTATATAAAAAGCAATTAAGCACTAACCGGCTGCACATCCCTGAACTTACGTACATAGTTGCATGACAGCTTCGTGTTCGGGTCAGGTTACACTGCCAACGTAGTTCCAGCGACTTGGATAATCTGAGGTAAGAAGATGATGTATTGCCGTTAAAACGTTCTCGCCACAAAGGCTTCTGCTATCATTCTAGAACTCTAGTGGAATTGAGATCTCTGGGAATTATGTTTTCTTCTTTTTTGTTCCCATGTGTTTTCCTAGCAAATAGAAAATCGACATATATGTATGTCTGCTTGTGCTGCTCCGCTGAGGAGTTGCCTCTCGAACAAACTTTAAACACTGACATCGGAAACTTGCAGCACGAACAAAGTATCTGGGAAATAGGTAAATATTTGTGCCTTCATCGCCATCAAGCCTATGTCATTCGTATATTGGAAATGTCAACAAGTTGGCTACAAAGTGTTTTTGTTGGAAGACAATGCCATAAAACCGATAATAAAAGTTACCTACCCGAAAGTAGTTTCCTTGTTACAGCTTGAAATATTTTTGTGGGAAATACCAGCTCCCTCCAATGAACAGGAACTGAGAAACATTTCGTGCAGCTAATAAAAAGTTTTAGTGAGAGTTTTGTAACCAGACTGACCCAGAAAATGCTTAAGTGGCGATAATAACGAATTCTAATTGCACCACAGAAGCATAACAAATTTGTAAGACGAATACGAAATAGGGCAAGAGTTCAAAGGTTCGCAATTAAATCAGCGGCAGCTACTTACTAGCGAATATCTTGACCGGAAGAAGATAAGGTAGTTTAAGAAATTTCGAAAAATTCTGATGTCTTCTTTTTTTTTGGTAGAAATGCAGATGAATTTGGAAAAATCTTGAATAAATATATTCACTTACATATTATAACAGAACAGTGTCACATACCTATTACTTTTTTGCTCTTACCGTCTAAAAAAGTAGTTCAAGGCTTTTGTAGAGGGTGT
>QYTT01089322.1:76509-87363 GCA_006980735.1 Dasypogon diadema | reverse complement strand
CTTCTTAGTTATATTAACTGTTTTTTTTTTTTTGCACACAATCGCAAAGTGATGCTTACCTCCACATTTTTTGCACGTGGCTTGCCATGCTGGACACTTTCTCACTGCATGATCTTGAGAACAATATTTACATTTGAGGACTTTACGCTCTACGTTATTCCTATTATAGCGAGCATAAACAGGCAAAAGCCCGTCCTGTTGAAAGAATGATCATGTTAAGACATGTTGTCTTCCCGTGGCTGTGAGCGAACGCATTTGCATAAAAGATACTTCCAAATTCCTAGAAATGCGAGTGAAGGTAAAATGTGTGGTTGATTAGGGAAAGAATCACGTCGCCGGCAATTAGGGAGTAAAAGGTGCGAATGCGTTTTATTTTCCTTTTTCCTTCCTAAAAGATCCTCTTGATGGTGTGTGAGTGCGGTATGAGATCCTTGAAAGGAAGCATCCGGAATGTAATGCAATTCGCTGTAGGGCACGGCCACGGGTTGACGTGTTTAAAATTGCGCTCGTTTTATACTATTATCCCTAAAACTCGTATTTTTATTATAATTTGTTTTATCACTAGGTTTATTGGAACTGTTCGTTACCGTATTAAGTGACCTTCTATGACCTTGTTGCATTTGCTGTACCTGCGTGATCGCCACCTCCGCTGCTCGCGCCATTTCCACCGCTTTCTCTAGGCTCAAACTTTCTACTTCTAATAGCCGCTTTTGCAAGTGTCCATCCCGTGTTCCCAGAACAATGCGGTCTCTCACCATACGGTTTTCCAGATCACCAAAGTTGCAAGTCCTGGCCAGTTTCTTAATCTCCATTAGGAAATTGTCGAATGGTTCCCCGTCTTCTTGGTTTCTTTTAAAAAATTTGAAAGTTTCATACACCTCATTTCGTTTCGGCTTACAAAATGTTTCGAATGCCTTTATCACTTCTTCATATTTTCCTTTTTGCTCCTCCGATAAATTAAACGAATTAAAGATCTCTACTGCTTCCGGTCCAATTGCATTTAAGAAAATTGCAATTTTTACATTTTCTGCCTTTTTATCAATTTCGGCAGCTGTGCAAAAAATCGTGTAATTTTGCCAGAACGTTCGCCAGTTTTCGGCGAGATTAGCACCTTCCAGATTTAATTTTTCGACTTTCCGTACATAATCCATTGTAACTGTTTTCGTCACAAATCGCACCTGCTTGGGAGGTCTTCCACGTGGTTTTTTCAGGTCGGGTCCGCTACTTTTCCTCACTATTCCCATCTATCATAACTTTCACTTCCATTTTAATTGTTTTTCAATTTTTCTATTTTTTCGTGGGCAGCGATGTTTATTTTAATTTGTTCGCTGTACCGACTGCGCCATGTAATAGTTGGGGCTTTGGCTTGTTAAGTGAAACACACGGTCGAGGTTAACAGACTGCCCTTTATTCTTCAACGGGCTTATCAGCTAACCGACTTATCAGTTACAGTCGTTGGGAGAGTGTGACCGTCGTATATACTTCACGGCATTTTCCCGATTTTGTATTTTGTTTACAAAACACAAAATACCAGTCCGTTTGTTATTGTTTGAAATAGTTCTTTTTCGTATAAAACAGTTTTTCGGTTTAAAAAGATTTTTTTCAATAAAATACAGTTTTTTCTAGGTTTATTCGTGTTTTATAAAAATCAAGGTTTCTCTCTTTTAAAGAACTAGTAAAACAGATCGGTTTAAAACCACGAAACAAACGAAAAAAAAACTGTTTTATACATACAAAAAACGAATCCGACGATTTTATTCAGTATTTTTACATCTATAGTTGTTAGCTAATGCCTAAAAATCATACCGTAATGTGACGGTGCGTTGTCTTGGTGAAATATTTTATTTCCGAATGTTAATAACACCCCTTCAAGTATGGAAGGAAAGGTCCCTTCTTCAAAACCTTTCCATTCTGCCCGTTTTCTTGTAAATAGGGAAATTTCCATCTTAAATACGTACCCATATCCAACCGACATAAATCTATCCATTTATTACTGTTCATTGTTTTCATTGTTCATAGCAAGGGATGCAGAATAGGGACGAATTAAAATCAATCAAATCAAATTAAAGGGAAACTTATGAGGAGTCAAAATTATGTAAGAAAAGTGCATGCTAATCACAGCTTTTTGTGAGAAATTTGTGTATTCATGTGAAAAAAAAGGATAAAAGAATTCCAAAATTTTGACTTTGAAAATCACAGCTCATAAGAGTAATGGAGAGTGATCAAGCGCTCAGGGGCAACCCTATGAAGCACACAACACAGCTTAGGCGATGGGAAATTAGGGAAGAGGAGATTAGGAAATTTTAACCTGACAAATATTGCAAGTGAACCACAATTTCTGGTATGAAATTTCTATGCAACATCCCAGTAACTTCGCATGTACAATTCTCGTCAGTAGAATTGCCTCAACCACCTGGTATCCAGATAAATCATCGCGCCAACAGTGGAGGTAATCTGCAGATCTTCAACCAGAAGATAAGCTGCTTGACGATCTCTCGAACCATTATATCGTGCTAAATTCCAAATTTAGAAAACTGTAGAATATGTAGATATCCTTTAAATTTCGTCAATGGCCGAGTGGGTTGAGATTAAGATTGCTGGTAGATCATACGAAGAAGGCTGAGGTTGTTTTATACCAAAAAGCAGTGAGATGAAGAAGTGCACAAGCTAAAAAGGCATGAAAACGGATTTGTGTTGTTTATGGGAAGCGTATCGTGAATAAATCGAGGCAGTGATGAGGACGTTTACGAATTTCCGCTGAAATCCTAAACCATTTGCTTAATAATGCGGTTGTGTTCCACGCTGCACATATTGCTTCTATATAATTTTATGTTAAATTTACTTGTTTAAATAACTCTTTAAAATTGTCTTTTTAGCTCTTTGCTAGTAAAATCTAACTTTTTCAGCCCTCTCGAAACTAGTAACAAGCCTTAAGGAAGCAGAAAGCTTGTCATCTGAGCAAGAAATAGATTTTCTTAAAAATCTCCTTGAGTCAAAGGAGTTAAACGCTTTAGTTAATGTACATAGCAAAGTAGCCAAAGTTTGTAAGGATGATCGCCTTGCGCCATTATTATCCTCATCAATGCAGGTATTCAATATAACTTTATATTTACCCCAATACTACAAAATATTGACATTTCTTAGGTCCTCCTTGAGGTGCTTGAACAGTTAGCACCACGATGTCACATATCGCCACTTTGCAAGGAAGCATTTCATTTACTCCAGAGCCCGCATTTACAGGTATATCTCACTAATTTTTTTACAACTTGCAAATTTATTTATTTTTTTGTTATTTCAGAGTCTTCTGTGTGCACACGATGCTATTGCACAAAAAGACTTTTACCCTCATCTTCCAGATATTCCCATGGAAATGGATGAAGATGAGGAAACTATAAAAATTGTTCAACTAGTTAAAAGTAACGAACCTCTGGTAAGTCTGACATATTGTTAAATTAAATCGCTTTTTTATCCCAACAATTAATACACATCAAAGGCACTTATGTTGGTCAAGTTTGTCGAAATCTGGAAATATTTTTCGCGGCTGTAGCTTCCATTTTTAGCTTAATCAATGCTTTCAAAGTATTGTCTTTGTGTAAAAGTGAATACATATGTCCAGTCTAGTCTCATTTATGCTTAGATAGGTTTTCTTATTATCGAAAACTGTTTTCTTTTTGTTTTATTTTATTGCCTTGAAAGTTTTGATAAAGCTAACCTTTTTTTGGACTAAGCATATGCTTTTCTCATATTCATTAGAATCTTCATCTCATTAAATTCCAACATTTCAAAAGAATAATTTACAATAAAATGATGTAACCTGCCTCTTGTTTTCCAAAATTTAAAACAAATCTATTTCATTAAATTATTTGCTGCTACTATGACTAAAAAAGACAGGAGCACAAAGTGCGGAACCAATAGTAGTAAGTAGTTAAAGTGTTGTACAGCAAGATCAAGAACTGCCAACAGTTGGTATTAAGTGTGATATAAAGCAATCGCTATAGAAAGATTTCAGTTTTTATTTTATTTAAGGAGATATTAGATGTTTCATTTAACTCGATTAGACCTAGTAGGAGTAAATCTGTTTCTAAATGTTATGTGTAACTTCTGTTTTGTTATCATATCAATGTATCTCTCAAAAATATATTAGCAACAATTTCCACACAATTGCCGACACAAAATACCTCATATTATTAAAAAAATTTCAGGGTGCTACAATTAAAACAGATGAAGACACAGGGAAAATTGTTATAGCTAGAATAATGCATGGTGGAGCTGCCGATCGATCAGGGTTGATTCATGTTGGTGACGAAGTCATAGAAGTTAATGGAATTAATGTAGAAGGGAAGACGCCTGGAGATGTTCTAGCAATACTGGTAAGATAATTATAATTCCTATATTCTCTTGAATAAACGTTTAATTAATAAAAAGATGTAATTCAGTTTTTATTTTGTCATTTCTATTGATACAAAATTAAAATGCGTCAAACAGACGAACACGTGACTAGAGCCACGTGCAATGCAAATAGAGAATACTCTACAAGTAATCAGAGTGAAAGACGGACAACGTTACGTCAGTGTTCAAAAGAATCGAGGCACGATGTAATCAATTAGTTACCAATGTTAGTTAGGGGTCAATGCGATGTATCCAATCCACTGGAACCACCGGAAATTTCCCCGATTTTCGAGAATTTTATGCGTATATGTGTTTTGTTGTTGCATAATTTATCCTGCTTCTTGCTTACTAAAGTATAAAATAAAGCATTGTATTCTCTTAGTTTTATCTAAAATGCATTGTTTATCTTTACTTTCTGTTATTATAGTTTGGAAAAATTGGGAAAAATATGGCAAAATCGGGAATTTTTCGACCTGTTTTCGTTTAAAACCACCATAGCTTCACCTCACCCTCCCTACACTATTTTTATTAGCCACGACCATCTTTGATCAATTTATTGTAAATGTTATTGATTCCATAGGGCTCTATTTTTAAATACGAAAACGAAGACGGAGGCAACTCATTTAGGATACCTTCTATGTAAAAAATTGTGTCCCGGTTAATATTATTTAAATCTCATATGGAATCCTTTTACTGTTATATTAGCCGAGACAAAGAAAGATCTGTTATCGTTGGCCTGGCTGTAATCTCCCTCTCAGCTCTTCTTCCTTTTCTTACTTTTATGCTATACATTATAGAACACTTCGCATATTTGTGGAAAAATGCGAATGAATCCACAAATCGTCTGGACTTTCTAAAAAGCTCTTAACAAACAAATTTTTATTTTTCGATCCACATTCTTTATATGCGGGTGAGACGTTCCATCTAAACTGAAGTCTTAAAACAGAGTTCACTTTACTCTTCCATTCGTGATCAGTAAATCAAGAAAGCAGTGTAATTTTCACTATAAGTTTAAATACCTCTTCAACGTTTGATATTTTACACTTAGTTGCATATTTAACATTTTTATTACATGGTAAATTTGAGATAATAGCTAAAAGAAATGAAATATCTGTTAGACATAAATTTTAAAAAGGCGTTTTTAGAGAAACAATTTTCTTTTCTTTTTATTTTAGCAAAATTCTGAAGGCACCATTACATTTAAACTCGTTCCATCAGACGGAAAGACTGGCCAGCGTGAAAGTAAAGTAAGAGTAAGGGCACATTTTGATTATAGCCCCGAAAATGATCCCTATATTCCTTGCAAAGAGGCTGGACTTGCATTTCGAAAGGGTGATATCCTCCATATAGTATCACAGGTATGTATATGTATTAATTTGTGATTGCATAAAAATCATTTACTTATTTAGGATGATGCATATTGGTGGCAAGCGCGAAAAGAATCAGAAAGGACGGCGAGAGCTGGACTAATTCCTAGTAGAGCACTTCAAGAGCGAAGAATAATTCATGAGAGAACACAAAAGGAATCAAACTCAGATTCAAAAAGTATGTCATCATTGTATATTCATTTTTTTATACCATCACATTATACTAACATTCTTTTTTTTACTAATTTTCATTTCATAAAACAAATTGCATGCACCTTCTCATTGCATTGCTGCCGTTTCTCATTTGCCTTTTTATTGGCTGTCAAAATTCGTTTACTCTAATAATCTGCACCATCATCGATTCCAAATTGTGCTGTACGACTCACAGAAGGTTCCTGTGCATCCATTTGCACGACCCCACCTGGTTCCCCTACCTTAAATTCTAGTAGTAGCGCATCATCATGTCGAGGACCAAAAACTAAAAAGATCATGTATGATCTAGCTGAAAACGATGACTTTGATCGTGAAATGATTGCAACTTACGAAGAGGTCGCAAAACTATATCCTCGGCCAGGAGTATATCGGCCAATTGTTTTAATCGGTGCTCCCGGTATAGGCCGAAATGAACTCAAGAGGAGACTGTCGGCTCGTGATCCTGAAAAATTTCGTAGTCCTGTGCCATGTACGTACACATTTTAAATATTATATGTAGTTTTCAATTATTTTAGTCTTTTATTTTGTTTTTAGATACTACAAGGCCAATGAGAACAGGTGAAGTTCCTGGTCGCGAATACATTTTTGTATCTCGTGATAAAATGGAAGCAGATATTGCAGCGGGTAAATTTATAGAATATGGAGAGTATAAGGGTCATCTCTACGGAACTTCAGGTGAAAGTGTAAAATCAATTGTAAATGCTGGTTGCGTATGTATTCTAAGCCCACATTATCAAGCCATCAAAGCCCTCCGTACAGCACAGTTAAAACCGTTCATGGTTCATATAAAACCACCTAACTTTGATGTACTCAAGGAGAGTAGAACAGCAGCTAGAGCTAGATCAACATTCGATGAAACTAATTCTAGAGGCTTTACGGTAAGTGTTATATCATCGTGTAATTAGTACTGATTGTCGAGATGTTTTTAAATATTTCAACGATCTGGTAAAAACTGAGTCCAGAATGAAATCTGGTCAAAAGTACTGTGTAAACTTCTTAGCAATAGGTCTAGAAATGCCGATTGATGACCGCAGTCGCAGATTAAGGAGCTCACATATTTCGAATTTATGACCTGTCTTAGGAAATGTAATTCAGCGTCACTCATTAAAAATGTTGACCTAATCTTGAAATGAAGAAATGGTGCCTGATGATTAAAATCAATCCATCATAATTCTAATCCATTTAAGGAGACAATATTTTACCTGGTAAATGCAATTTGAAAGTGTGTCGATTCATTTTCGACTCTTATAATAGGGTCCTATGTTTCCAAGTCAGCCGCGAATCCAGGTATTTGACCTCACTAGAAAAGTTGACCTTCAGATCCGTAAAGCGTAAGTGGTTCAAACTGCCGGTCTCTTGGCTTTCTAGTGAAGATAAAGGCAAGAACACATCCAAGCTTTCCTTACGGAATTTAAAACAAATTAACGTCAAAGCCAGGGTGTTATTATTCTTTTGGTTATATCAGATATTTTGTAGACACGGGTGTACTTTTTTGAAAAGTTTATTACTTTACGAAGTTTTGGCAATATAATGAAATATTTTGTGTAATTTAGAAATTTGTACCATTGTGGCCGAGCAAGTTGAGGCGCACTTCAGGAGATTTTTTTCTCTATTGGGGTGGGTTCGAATCCTCAAAGAGCACGGTGATTTATCTGGGTAGCAGTGGTTGAGGCAGTTCTGCTGACAATAATTGCATTTGCGAAGTCACCAGGATGTTGCACAGTAAAAACTTCATGCCAAAAATTCTTCCTTCCTTCTCTTCTCTCAGCTTTCTCTTTTTCACCTTGTAGTCCTCCCACGCCTGCGGCTGATTATCTCATGGCGTGTTTAAGGGCCCTTCCCGTCCCTTTTCTCCCACCTTTTTGTTTTCCACCATTTTGCTATTACATAGGATCATTAAATCACCTCCTAAAGTTGGCTCCATCCCCGTTAATGATATACAGGTTTCTTCCAAACACAAATGCGAGTAGTGCCTCTCCTGCTACCACACACTGTAATGTGTAAGTTTGCATTGCACCCCGTAACGCATAAGTTCCTCCGGCACTGCGGTCTTACAATAACACATGTCCTAATCCCGTTTCCCTCCTCTGCATCTAGGTAGTGCATCCCTACGCTCCCCGGCAGACTCTTAATCTCACCTTTGTAGATCCAGGATTCCTGCAATTGGGCTATATTCAAATTTTCTTCCACAAAGCAGTAAAGCATCATGGCTGATGCCTCCCTACAGTGATGAATATTGAGTTGACACATTCTTATATGCTCGTACGGGTCCACCTTCGTAGGTTTGTCTAATCTCTCAGCACCTTTCGGCACAACATTGTTCATCAGAATGTATGTCAAATCATTACCGACTTAATTACCACCTGGGATACACAAATCTATAGTTTTATTTATTGCTATATTTTATGTATCTATCTTGGTCCGATGTGTTCGGCATGAGAGCAGAACCTACTAGCAGTTCATCTGTACCTACGTTGCCAACTCGCTTCCTCCCATATAGCTTATCACCTTACTAAGATCCTCAAGCTCCCCCACCACGAAAAAGTCACCATTAAATACCACTATGAGAACGAGCTGGAATATGGTTACAGTAAGTCTCATTTGTGATATGAAGAGACTGAGATCCTAGGCCCGCACACTGCCTTAATCGCCAATTATACTATTATGGCGATATTTTTACTATTATGACTATTATTAAATAATGTTAAATAATGCAATAAATGATTGTCGATACTAAACTGGAGAGTGAAGACGGATGTGTTGCGGCCTTTTCCACATTTCCTACTACAAACCCATAGTCTTTGTGGCATGACAAATGTTACACTTATTCTGTTGCCATATTCTGTTGTTGATAACAAAATCCAAAATTATCTTTTCAGGACGACGAATTTCATGATATGATTAAATCAGCGGAACGAATTGACTTTTTGTATGGACACTTCTTCGATGAAGAGATCGTAAATGATGATTTGGCAACAGCATTTGAAAAACTAGTAAACTGTGTGCAGCGTGCAGAAACAGAGCCACTTTGGGCTCCAGCTTCATGGGTCCAATGAGAAGTTATGTGCCATAGTGACGCTTTTTGGAGCTGCAAAAGGAAGTGCGCATTTTTACTAAATAGGACAGAACTCCAAATAATTAGCAAATTTGAAAATGTTAATCCTTCCAGAGTGTTCTTTTCCGGCTTTTCCATTGTTCGGTGGAAGCCTCTTCTTTTCTCATTACTTCATTCTCCATGTATTGTTACAAAATCTAACGTCGTCATATATGTCTAAGTTAATTTGTTTGTTGTTGACCATCGTTTGATGGGAATTTAATTTTGTTACGAAATTCTTAAAAGTGAATTTTATTGTAAATATAAATTTTTTCCATTTAGGAAAATTAATCTTTTTCTTGTTTACTTTGAATTTTGTTTTAGATATCAAAGAATTCGAGAAACACAAAGGCGCCGAATTGTTGTAAGTACTTACTGAAAAAAATCCAACTTTTTTGGTATATTAATCTCGTCACCACTATGACTAGGTTTTCATTGTTACTTGCACTAAGCATAATTACTACCACCGAAAACATGAACTTCACTGAAACTCAGAAAACAAAAGTCTGTATTTAACTAAATTTAAGCTGAACAGCAATGTTTAACAACGGGTGCACTACATCGCGTACCAAACCTCGAATATTTACATAAAATACTAAAGAATTTTTTTAAATTTGTAAAAAAAACATAATTAAGTGTTAATTAGAAAGAAATACATGAAATTCTGATTAGACGACACTGAAATTTTCGGTTGTACATAATAAGTTAATATTCCGATTTTGAAGAAGTTTAGTTAGCGCATACAATTCTACAATTCAGTGATTCTGCGTATCTTATCCTTCTACTTTGGCCAGTTATCTAAAATAATGTTTTCCACAACTTTTTTTAAACACTTGAAAAAAGTTGTCACGTGGTAAATTTAAATGTAAATTAAATAGATGCGTAAATATTTTTTGAACATAAGGATGTGTAACTAGATAATGAAAATGCTTTAAACCCTTGCCTTAGGATATTTAATGAAAAGTATAAAAACAACGCGTAACTTTTCCTAATCCCAAATGCCCAGGACATAAAAATTCAATGAAGCTCTTTTTGAAAGGATAAATATAAAGAATGTACGCATAAAATGTAAAATGAGTGCCCACAGTTAAAAGTTAATTCAACTAATTTCTGAGAGTTGTTTTTCTGTCAATACTATCATGATTTATTTACAGCTAGAATCATTTTTATGCCAAAAGAGTGCAATGATACTTGGAAATAAAATAAATATGAAATTTCGTATTTTTAATTTTCTTTTTTGCATTTAAATTACTTCAAAATATTCCACTGGCCATTACTGTAACCGAGACACTTTAATATCATTTTTGTGTTCCTTTTATCAGGACGCTTATTTTATAACTCAGGGTTTGAACAAAAGGATTGTTGAAGACTGCACAACTTCAATTTATTTATAATTTATACACAAAAAATTCGAACACTAAACTTATATATTCTAGCTACGATAATTAAGTTGCTGTAATTGCTGATGTTTATTCCTGGTAGTCACCTCTTAACGGGGAGAAATATGCTGAGTATTTACGATGGTTGCGTATATTGCATAAATTCTGAATAAGTTTAATACAATAGAACCTCTTTAATCCGAACCTCCGTAATCCGAACGTCCAGTAATCCGAACGCTGCTGCGGCATAAAATATGTACATATGCATATGAATGCTTCAAATTCTTCCTGAGAATAAAACAGAAATTTTTGTTTACATACATGCATATGCGTCGCAAAAATGCGTAAATAATGAGCTAAAAGTACATATGTAAACAATAATGCATTTCTCTTCTTTCTTTAACACTTATAA